>LPNX011092590.1:104218-238861 GCA_001517045.1 Pseudotsuga menziesii | reverse complement strand
TCTCTCTCTCTCTCTCTCTCTCTCTCTCTCTCTCTCTCTCTCTCTCGCTCTTGCTCTAAACTCTTGACCTCAAATCTCTCTCTCTCTCTCTCTCTCTCTCTCTCTCTAATCCCCCTACTTCCAAATATTTCTCTCTGTGTGTCTAAACCACTAACCTCCAATATCTCTCTATATTTCTCTCTCTAAATCCATAACCTTCAATCTCTCTCTCTCTATAACCCACAATATCTATTTCTATTTATCTCTCTTTGTAAACCTATAACTCTTAATTTTTCTCTCTCTAAATCATTACAATCCAATATTTCTCTCTCTAAACCACTAGCCCACAACCTCTCTCTATATGTAAACCCCTAACCCTCAATCTCTCTCTCTCTCTTTCTCACCCTCTAAACCTCTAACCGCATCTCTCTCTCTCTCTAAATTTCTAACCCCTAAACCCCAATCTATTTCTCTCTCTCTCACCACACCCTTATACCCCATTATCTCTCTCTTCATATCTAAACACATAAACCATAATATCTCTCTTTTTCTCTCTCTAAACCCATAACCTTCAATCTCTCTAAACCCCTAACCCCCAATCACTCTCTCTCTCTCTCTCTCTCTCTCTACCTCTAGACAAATTCCCTTTCTCTATCTCTCTATCTATATATCTATTTAAACCTTAAACCCCATTCTCTCTCCTTATTTATCTAAACCACTAATTTCTCTCCCAAAACCAATAACCCTTAATCTCTCTCTCTCTAAATCCCTAACCCCTCATATATATCTCTCTCTATATATATATTATATAACACTTAAATTAATGCTCTCTATCTCTCTCTCTAATCCCCTAACCCCCCCCCCCCACTCTCTCTCTCTCTCTCTCTCTCTCTCTCTAATACTCTAACCCCCAATTACTATCTCTCTCTCACTATTTATATATACACCCCTAACCTCCATTTTCTCTCTATTTTTCTCTCTCTACACACATAGCATCCAATCTCTATCTCTCTCTCTGTAAACCCCAAAACTACAATCTCTTTCTTCCAATTTATATCTCTCGCTAAACACCTAACCCCAATCTCTCTATATAAATCCCTGACATTCAATCTCTCTCTCTCTCTCTCTCTCTCTCTCTCTTCAAATCCTTAAACCCAAATCTCTCTCTCTCTCGCTCTCTATAAATCCCTGAACCCCAAACTTTATTTCTCTTTTTCTCCCTCTAGACCCCCAATCTCTCTCTCTCTCTCTCCCTCTCTCTCTATCTCTCTTTGTCTCTAAACCACTAATAATCCATCTCTCTCTTTCCCTATAAACCTATAATCCCCAATCTTTTTCTTTCTCTCTAAACCCCTCACCCTAAATTTTTCTCCCTCTTTAAATCCCCAACCCAGAATCTCTCTCTCCCTTTCTCACCCTCTAAACATGTAACACCCAATCTCTCTCTCTCTCTCTCTCTCTCTCTCTCTGTCTCTCTCTCTCTCTATATATATATATATAAACCCCTAAACCCCAATCCATCTCTCTCTATCTGTCTAAACCCATAACCTCAAAGATCTCTCTCTCTCTCTCTCTCTCTCTCTCTATATATATATATATGTGTGTATGTATGTATGTATATGTATGCATATATATATAACCCTTAACCCTAATGCCTCTCTCTCTATCTACCTGTCTAAACCCATAGCCCCCAAAACATCTCTCTCTCTAAATCCCTAATTGCTAATGTCTCTCTTTCTCTCTCTCTCTCTCTCTCTAAACCCCATAACATCTAATCTATCTAAAATCCTAAACCCCAACTCCAATCTCTCAAGTCTATCACTCTATCTATCTAAAATCCTAAACCCCTAATTCACAATATCTTTCTTTCTCCATCTCTCTCTCTCTCTCTAAAACCCTAAACCCCAATTTATTTCTCTTTCTATCTCTCCTAACTCCTAACACATGTATCTCTCCCTCTCCCATGTATCTCTCCCTCTCCCTCTCTCTCTCTCTCAAAACCCCTAACCTCTATTTTTTTATCTATCTAAACCCATAAAACCAAATATCTATCTCTCTATCTATTTAAACCATTAACCCACAATCTCTCAATCCATATATATCTCCCTCTAAACCCATAACCCTCTCTCTCTCTCTCTCCAAACCCCTAATATCTCCTTCTAAACCCATAACCCCATATTTTGCCAGCTTTCCTTACTCCTAGAGTGTTTTCTTTGGAGCTTGTAAGACATAAGTTGATACTAGAAAATGAACACTTTATTAGTTTCAAAATGACTTCAGAAATGCAATTTCCATGGGTGGTTGGGCCTTTTATGATAAAAAATAAAGTTGCATTCCCTGTAGTTGAAAATCTTCTACAAGAGATGGATTTTAGGAAAGCTTTTGTTTTTAATTATGATCCACAACATGTTATCTCACAAAGAAGAAAAATGAATAAGAACAACACTTTTTAGCAATAGGTAGTAGAAAGATTGGCTGAAAGAGTCCATTGGCTAGATTATCCATCACCAATGAGGAATGCAAGAGTTTCACAAGTGTAATACCCTAGTTTTGACCCCGTTTGCATTAAAAGGTACATGATGTATATTTTGTAATTAATCGTGGTGTGGAGCTAAAGGAAAAATCCCCACCATCGATTTGGTTGTGTATGTTTTTGAAATAGGGATCGTTGCCAATGGTATATCATGCTATCCGACACGTTATAGTTTTGGCATCATGTAAATATGCACATTAATTAAAATGAACCTACAACCAGCTGTGACAGTGCAACATTAAGTGAAAAAGGCATGATTCCTAAGGATAAGGGGGGGGGATGTTAAAACTTGAGCCCATGAGGGAAAAGCCATGTGTCAGCCACCAATTAAAACTCCTTCTGTTGTCTGGGAGCAGTTATTGTTGAGTAGTGGTGGGTGTGGAAGACTGTTAGTCCTTTCCCATGTGCCCACTCCACCAGTGGACTCTTCCTCTTCACATTGCATGGGGAAGAAGAAAACATTCACTCCACTCTCCCATGATCCCACTTCTTCGGAGGTTTTGGTATTACTCACTCTCACATAGGGAGGTTCTAGTTTTTCCTCCCACGGTGAGTCATTTCGTTCTTCCTCATGCAGAGAGAGATTCGTCTTCCTCATGCACCATTGGGTTCTCCATCATGATTTGTCCCATAGAGAGAGTCGTTCTGTTCACTCTCCTCACGCACTACTTGGGGAATTCCCCCATCGTTCTTTTCATCCTCACGCACAGATCGAAAATCGACATACATGGTTTTCCTCATGCAAGGGTTGGGGGACTGTGATTTCATGCAGTGAGTTGGAAGAGTAGCCTGAGAGGCATGATTCTGCTATGTATATGCTTTCCCCTGTCAATGCTAGGAGTCTGTCTTCTTCCTCATCTATGGACTGTGTAAGGTTTCCATTGTTTCATTATGGGATTGAGATGTTGATCTTTCCCTGGTTTTGGTTGCTGCATGTGCTATTATCTCGTGGGGTTGCTGCTGAGTTGTTTTGGCCACACTAGGGCCAAGAAAAACTTTGAATCGTCTTGTTTGAATTGAGCTGTGTTCACCATTTCATTTGGGTTGTCACCCTGTTGTCTTTATTTTCATCACAAAGCTATGAACCGCTTGTTTCACTGTGGGTATGAAGTGGTTGGTATTTGGACTATTTAGAGTAGGATTAGAGGCTGGGTATGCTTGATAAATCTGGTGTTTGGGAGCCACTCAGATAGAGTTAGGATGCTAGCTTTCTTCTCCACAACCCTTGAGGAGTATTGGAAAAGGGAAGTCAGGGCCTGAGGGACTGTGAAGCAGAGAAAGGACTGATTCCTGGTGTTGGGTGTGTGGATGTCTTAGAAGTCAGGTTAGCTCTAGTGTAGGCATCCTTAGTTCTCCATTGAGATCACCAGCTTAGGATTTAGCCTTTCCTAGCTCCTTGATGGCCTGATAAACCCAACTATGTTGACTTGGATGTTTTGTGTAACCTTGGCTATGTGTAAGCCTACTTTGACCCTTAATCCTTGAGGAATCATGCCCAACTCAGGGGTGGCAGTGTTGTTGAGAGATTGATGAGCACGCTGGCCTATGCTTGGGTGGAATGTTGCAGCGACGTAGCTAGTTGCAGGATGAGATATTTATAAGATAAGTGTTCTTGTCCATTTTGCTTCTGTAATTACATTTATTGTTTCATGAATCATGATGAACATGTTGATGCTTGAATGTATATGTTTTCTTCCGTTGTATGTTGAGTAACTATGCATCCTTGTATGTTTAATGCATCTTGGCATACTTTATGTTTTAAGCATTTTATTTCAGCTTTATATCCATGTTCTTGTTCATGGGGCTAGTTTCCCAGAGGTTTTGATGGGTTGGTAGTGTCCTCTTCACCAGTCGGAGGGTTGGGGATGTTACAGTGTGGTATCAGAGCTATAGGTTACAGCATGGGCCTAAATGGGCCGCAAATATGAAGTGACAGAGCTTATGTTGCAGCATGGGTCTCTATGGGCCAGGAAGAACTAGCTAACAGAGGCAGGTTACCTTCTGCCCAGTAGATATCAGAAAAAATTCAAAATTTTTTCTAAGTGCTGGAACCATCGGCCCATCGAGAGACTAAGTGTGAAGCTCTTCCGATGAAACAGAGAGCTAGCTGGAAGGCCACCCAACAGAAAACAGTCGGAATAAAAATTGCGGAAATTTTTCTAAGTATTCATCGACCACCGAAAAAGGTTAGAGGATGTAGGAGCCGCAGTTTTGGTGGATATCAACTGAAGACCATCGAGACACCGGCTCGATTAGTCTGAATATCCTCCGATGTCGAACGTCAGCAATCGACGAATGTTAGAGGAAGGGAGAGCTGATACAGTGGTAGGTCCTTGAAGTAATTTTTTCCATAATGCTTTTAAGTGTCCGTCGGGCTGTCGACGAAGTCTAGTAGATAGATCGACGAGATTTAGTGGACATGGGCACCGAAAAATCGCCAAAAAATAGATGACGATGCCATTGATACGGCAGCAAGCGCTAGGTGAAGGAAGAGCTGACAAAGCGACAAGAAAAGAAAAGTTTTAGAAAAAATCTCTATGTGTGGGAATCATTGGCAAAATTTAAACGACAGAACCACCGATGTAGTGGCAAACACCAAAATAATTTAGTTGTTCGGACCACCGATGCCATCGGCGGAAAATAGTTGTTGGGTTCGTTGACACCATGGAAGAATTTAGCTGTTTGTCAATCTGCCATTGTGGCTACTGTGTGGACTAGAACTCCGATGTTTAGGATTTAAAACTGCTGATAGATGTTATGGCCCATAGAAAGAAGAAGAACATTTTTTGAAATTTGTTTAAGTGTTGAACCCATCGGCAATCGACGGAAGTTAGTTGATGAGACCACTGATGGAAGTCATCGAAAGAAGTTAGTGGTTTGTTCCACTGATGGGCATCTAAAACATTTAGTTGATTGCACGTCCACCGTTGCGGCTGCCTAAGAGATTATCCATCTGATGGAAAATGCATCCAATCGCCAATGTTGTATTAATCCATGCTTCCGATTTCCGATATGCCACCATCGAAAAACCTTAGTTGTTGAAGCCACTGACTGCAGATCCGTTTAGTGATGGACCATCAAAACATAGTGATTAAAATGTCTAATGCTAGAGTTTCTAGTTGTTCCGACTGCCAATAGGGTTATGGCCGCGGAATACATAGAAAGTTTGTTGGCCACCAATGTGGAATCCTAGAGAACTAGCCGCCCGATGAGTAGAGGATTCGATCGCCAATTTGGTAGTGCATAGTGGATCTGATTGCCGATAAATGGCTTGGAAGCTTATACCACTACAGGTCCAACACGCTGAAAAGAAATAGATGAACAAATAACCACTGAGCAATGGAGGAAATTAGACATTTTGAGGGCTGAAAAGGAAGAAAATCCTAGGTGACTCAAAAGGAAGAAAATCCTAGGTGGCTGAAGTTAGCATTCCAGACCAAAATATAGTTGTGTGTTTTGCCTAAAATTGGTGAAAGTCAACATTTTTGACGTGGTGTGGTTTTCACACCCGAGGTCAAAATGAAGCATGTGAATAGGTGTTGGAAAGCTTATCCAGTAGGAAACAAGGGAGAGTCACCAAAATTTGAATGCAGAGCAGCATAGTGCTAGTGATTGCTTGAAAAAGAAATATGTTGCTGTCAATATGGACAATTCGGGAATTGCATGCCTAGAGGTAGCAAGACCATGAAGTCAAACTAGTTGTTGTGTGGAAGAGGAGTTCCATGCAAAGATGAGGGACTTGAAAAGGGAAATTTCCTTAAACCCTGTCTTTCTAATTATAATTACATTTTATAAGTTTTGTACATAAAATGTATGAGAATATGCCTTGCATGCATAGGATATTACATGTGGGTGAGAGTAGTGAGAATCATACATTTATAATGAACCACTAATGATAATTATTGCATTGGTGTTGGAATTAGTGAAAAAACCAATGACAACATGGACATGGCTAAATATGTCGCTGATGCTGACAAATGTGACCAGCAACCCTATGGAGAAAGGGATAAGGCAACAAGTCCAGAATCAAGAGTTGGTGAGCGGATTCTACAATCTCTGGCAAAGGACCAACCAAACTGGTAATGTTAAGGGTGTAAGTAGGACCCATGAAGGTAAGGGTTTAATTATGAAAATTGCATGGAGTGGTAAAAGCAAGAGATCTCATACCATGTGGGTATTTGAAATTTATACTACATTCATATAGAAATGTGTCATTCCTGTATATGTTGTTATGAACATAGTAACTCCAAGAAAGTGAGTACTGATGGTGTTGATTATAGTGATGCATCCTATATGAAGTAGTCATGGTTAGGCCATGCATGGTGTGTTTGAATGCATAGTATTCCTAAATCAATGCAAGGTAGCATTGAGTGGATATGCATTAAAAAATTTTATAAATATTGTTGTTATGCATTGAATGGATGCATATGAAGAGTATGAGTAAATGTTGTAGAAATGCATACATAAGTATGGGTGCAAATGTTGCGATGCATTTCAGGGATGCATTGATATAGTGCATGTGTTATTATGAATAACTAATGGCTGAAATGATGAATTGATGACAATTCTGGAACCATTTCAAGAACTATTATGAATGCAGGATAGTAAGTGCATGAAGAAGGTAGTCATGATCGATTGACTGCCAGAAATGTTCTATGGAAGGGCAAGGTGGTACAAATGATATGCTTGTGAAGTAACGAGTATCTAAACATTTCATTTAAATTGCATAAATTATTTGACTGTACCCTGTAATTTAAAGTATGATAATGATTGCATGAAGTAAATTAGTTTTGGTAATATTGATCTGTGATTAACAGCTGGAAGTATTTGAATTTTATAAATTCTGAAAATGCTTCAGTGATTGTTGCAGCAATGAAAAGGTTATATGCATCAAGACTTACCAAGTGTTTGGCTGATTGAAGTTCAGGTTCCAGGTAGATTATTTGGAGCATGGCAATGAGAGCAAGACCATGAAAAATGTTGGTATCTACCATGCGAAAGAGCCAAGCCTCATGAGAAGAGTCTCATGGCTATGAAAATAGTTTGTATGCATAATGAGTTGTCAAATTTGAATTTGTGAAATTTTGGATTTGAGAAATTGATGACAACTACTAATCACTATTGGCTTGCATAGAATTGTGTCAGGAGGATGCATTGTAAGTGGGTGTTCATGTTATTCTAGTAAGCATAAAATTATAATGGGCATAGTGGTGCTACTTATAAGAGACCCACAAATGAGGATCACCTCATTTCCAAGCAAATCAATTTCTATAGTAGGCAGAGTTGCAAATTCCTATTGAATTGAATTACTAATGTCATTGTTTGGTTATGGAACAATCAAATTTGGATTGTATTATCAGATAATCATTGACTGTTTGGATACTTCTTGAATGTGCCAGGGGTACACATTGCAAGAAGATCATGTGTGATGGTCTGCAGGAGCCAAACTTCATGGGGAGGCTTCCCTTATCTTGGAAATGGGTTTTGGGTGAAACTCCATTGGACATTTTGGAAATGTCTCATCTACACTACATGTTTGGTAAGAAACATGAGTGAGATGGTATAGATTATGTCAGTAAGACATGTGTGGATATGAAATGAAAATAGGAGTTGGGATGTAAAACTGAGGGATTTTCAACTCAGAGAAGGGAGCCCCCATTCCTCCTTAACGAAGGAATACTGCCTCGGAAAATGGATAAGTGTTCTGTGAACCTAGCTAAGAATATGCATGTCAAATTGTTAAAATTCCGTATATAGAACATGTTTTGAATTTATTTCCATTATGGCCGATTGCTTGAGTATGAATAGCGCCTACATGGCACACAACGGAAAAGGGTGCACACTTTCCCAATGTCAAGTCATGAAAGGGTTTTTAATATTGATTACACCCTAGGGAGTAGATGCACTCATGGTGTCTCAATACTTGATAGTGAATGATGTGAAATATGATTACAGTTTTAGGGCAATAACACTAATGAGGTTGCTTATATTGCTTATGTTGTCAGGATAAGCAGATGCAGTTTGGTGTTGCACACTAAATGGACAATGGCTTGGGATCGTCCTACCTTCTACTGAAGAGCACAGAGAAGGAGACATTCCTGAGGGACTGAAGAGTAGAGAAGGGGGTGGTTTCTTGTGTGGTATGGGGTAGTGGAATTAGAGCTCACTGCTGGAAATGAAACCTGGAAATGGTAATGGTAAAGTTTCATTTCTAGTTGGCATGAAAGTGTACTGGAAGGAGATGTTGGGATATTATATGCCTCAGGATCCATAGTAGATCCTGGATCTGGAAATGGTCATGGTAAAGTTCCAAGCCTAGTCGGTGTGAAGGTGTACTGGCTGGATGGTCTGATAAACCCAACTGTAGGTTGGCTTGACTGTGTAATTATTTGATGCTATGGAAATTATGGAAATGTTACAGGGTTGGCTTGACTACCTGGATTCTGATAAACCCAACTGTTAGCTAGCTTGGATGAGTAGCCTAATAAACCCAGTAATTGTATTGGCTTGATTGGTTGCAGCCTGATAAACCCAATTGTGTATTGGCTTGTCTAGACGGTCTGATAAACCCAACTATAGGTTGGCTTGACTATGCTTGATATGTTTAAAAGGATGTTGTGAAGCAGCCTGTGTGCTGACCTAAAATCCTAGTCCATATGCAATCCCAAGGCTTGCAAGGAAAAGCAAGATCCTGTGGACCAAAGAGGAAACACACAATACAGATAAGTATTGGATTATTTTGCAATTTCTTGCTTATGAATATACATGTGTGTATGATTTGGTTATGATATTCTAAGCTCTTGTTTAAGAGATAAAAACCATTGAGAATAAACTAAACATGTGAATCTATTCAATGTTTGAATATAGGTATCGCTGGGAGCGGAGACTATGAGAGCATCCTAGGGGTGCATGTGGACATCTGACTGTCCTAAAGAGCTCAAAATGAGCAGTAATGAAAAAGGTGCTAGTGATACTGTGAAGGTCCTAGTAGCCTAGACAAACCATGTGGGGAGGCTCCATGGTTGAGAGGTCTGAAATAGACCGGAGACACTAAGTGACAAGACCAAGAGGGATTGGTCCAACATTCACGGTGAAGTGAAAGAGAGTGAGAGCATGAAAACCACAGCGGTGGTGTGGGTTCCAGGATGGAACAAGACAAAGAGGGGAAAAAATATTTCTGCTCTCTCTTTCCTTTCTGATTATATATATACTTATGCATTGTGAAAAAAAAAGATTGTTGAATGCATGTATGACTGAAAATAGAATGTGTGTATTTTCTTAGAGTAAATCGTGAATGCTGGAATAGTTAATTCCCTGCCCAAGAATGGACATGAATGAGCTCATGTGCCTACTGGGAAGGCATGAAAAATATGAAAGTCTCCTTGATGAGGCTTGGACTGTCATGCCAATTGGGCAATTAATTGACTGATTTTAATGCTGATATTATGCTTGGTATAACAAAATTTCAATGGTGCATTTCACAGGTGAGAAAAGTGAAATCCGGTGGTGCACATTGATCATGGAAGCTGACCAAAAGCTATTGGACTTGGTTGGAAGTCTCCTTCAAACAATTTCCAAGACCCAAGAGAATCTTGGAGAGATGCTCAAGATATAGAAAAGGAAGAATGAGATGAACCACCAGATTTTGCAAGACTCTATTGGTTTGCAAAAGGAGGTGAAAATCCTTCTGGGAGAAATCTGTAAGGGAAAGGAAAGTGGATCAATGATGGGACATTCATCCAAGCAATCCATTAAGAAATGTTATAGGCATGAAGACTCAAAGGAAGTTGAGTAGGTAAAGATGAAGCAGCCAGCGAAATGTTGGAAATGCGGAGGACATCATTACCATTGGGACTGCCCAATGAGGGAACATAAAGAGGGTAGTAGCCATAAGGTTCCTCGACTTGGGGATGAGATAAAATATGAGAACCAGCAAGAGAAGCTAATGGAAGCCGAGGGGCTTGGTCCTAAAAGTTCAAAGTAAATAATTGAACATGGGACATATTTGCAAAATTTTGAAATTTTGAATGTACAAATGGTATATGCATTCCTATGTATTGGAACACCGAGGACAGTGTTATTCCAAGGGGGAGGGGATTGTAATACCTTGGTTTTGACCCTGTTTACATTAAAAGGTACATGATGTATATTTTGTAATTAATCATGGTGTGGAGCTAAAGGCAAAATCCCCACCATTGATTTGGTTGTGTATGTTTTGGCAATAGGGATCATTGTCGATGGTATATCGTGATATCCGACACATTATAGTTTTTGCATCATGTAAATATGCACATTAATTAAAATGAACCTACAGCCATCTATGACGGTGCAACATTAAATGAAAAGGGCATGATTCCTAAGGATAAGGGGGAGGGATGTTAAACCTTGATCCCATGAGGGAAAAGCCATGTGTCAGCCACTAGTTAAAAATCCTTCTGTTGTCTAGGAGCAGTTATTGCTAAGTAGTGGTGGGTGTGGAGGACTGTCAGTCCTTGCCCATTTTCCCACTCCACCAGCGGACTCTTCCTCTTCACATCATGTGGAGCAGAAGAAAACACTCACTCCACTCTCCCACAATCCCACTTCTTCAGAGATTTTGGTCTTGCTCACTCTCACGCAGGGTGGTTCTAGTTTTTCCTCCCATAGCGAGTTGTTTTGTTCATCCTCACAGACCATTGGGTTCTCCATCGTGGTTCCTCCCATAGAGAGAGTCATTCTATTCACTCTCTTCACGTACCACTTGGGGAATTCCCCCATCGTTTTGTTCATCCTCACGCACAGATCGGAAATCGGCATGGTTTTCCTCATGCAGGGGTTGGGGGACTGTGATTTCAAGCGGAGAGCTGGAAGAGCGGCCTAAGAGGCATGATTCTACTGTGTATATGCTTTCCCCTGTCAATGTTGGGAGTCTGTCTTCTTCCCCATCTACGGACTATGTAAGGTTACCGTTGTTTTATTATGGGATTGAGTTGTTGATCTTTCCCTGGTTTTGGTTGCTGTGTGTGCTATCATATTGTGGGGTTGTTGTTGAGTTGTTTTGGCCATGCTAGGGCCAATAACAACTCTGAATCATCTTGTTTGACTTGAGCTGTGTTCACCATTTCATTTGGGTTGTCACCCTATTGTCTTTATTTTCATCACAGAGCTGTGAACCACTTGTTTCACTATGGGTATGCAGTGGTTGGTCTTCGGAATGTTTAGAGTAGGATTAGAGGCTGGATATGCTTGAGAAACCTGGGAAGTTAGGGCCTGAGGGACTATGAAGCAGAGAAAGGAATGATTCCTGGTGTTGGGTGTGTGGATGTCTTAGAAGTCAGGTTAGCTCTGGTGTAGGCATCCTTAGTTCTCCATTGAGACCACTAGCTTAGCATTTAGCCTTTCCTAGCTCCTTGATGGCCTGATAAACCCAACTATGTTGACTTGGCTGTTTTGTGTAAACTTGGCTATGTGTAAGCCTTCTTTGACCCTTAATCCTTGAGTAATCATGCCCAACTTGGGGGTGGAAGTGTTGCTAAGAGATTGATGAGCACACTGGCCTATGGTTGGGTGGAACGTTGTAGCGATGTAGCTGGTTGCGAGACGAGATATTTATAAGATAAGTGTTCTTGTCCATTTTGTTTTTGTAATTACATTTATTTTTTCATGAATCATGATGAACATGTTAAGGCTTGAATGTATATGTTTTCTTTCGCTGTATGTTGAGTAACTATGCATCCTTGTATGTTTAATGCATCTTGGCATACTTTATGTTTTAACCATTTTATTTCAGCTTTATATCCATGTTCTTGTTCATGGGGTTAGTTGCCCGGAGGTTTTGATGGGTTGGTAGAGTCCTCTTCGTCGGTCCAAGGGTGAGGGACATTACACAAGAAAATTCATTGGTTGTGATAAAATCAACAGAATTAGTCACTTCCATTGCAAGAAATTCATAGGTCACATGTAAAAGAAACTTTTCAGATGCCATGAAAATAGAGGGAGAAGAAATCTCAGAAATAGCTAAAAGAAAGAAGATTGAAGTTGAGGGAGAGTTGGTAGAAGTAGTTAAAACTGAAAGTAAGAAAAAGGAGGTAAAGATCAAAGGACCAACTTTTGAAGTGCAACAGTATGAATTTTCAAAGGTTCTTAAAACCTCAATTGATAAATTTAAATCCAGAGCTGATTGATATGATAAGTACAAGGATGAAAGGAAGATATATTTAAATGAATCCTCAAAATTATATGCATATATCAAGAAGATATCTAGTAAAGAGGTCTCATTGGTAACTGTAAAAAATCATGCTAAGAATACTTTGAATGTAGCATTTTCCACTAAGAACATGATAACAAAAATGAGGCCGAGTCTAAAAGATATCCTAGTGCTTGACATGATCCACTTACACAAGCAAACTCAAGAGGTGATTTATAATGATTTGTTGAAAGCCACCTTGAAGGTATCCAAATTGCAATCCACACATACTAAAATAGAAAATAGACTAAGGAAAGAAAAGGCGGAGAATAAGGTACACCACCAACAGATCAAAAAAATTCAAGAAGGTTTTCTAGCTATAGAAAATGAAGCAAATAAGGGAGAGGTCACATAGAAGATCCTGGAAAGAGAATGATAATACAATTCAGTTGCTAAAAAATAAGTTCAAAATCCCCACCACACAGTTAATTTAGGCTTCTAAGTTAACAGAATTGAAGAAATAAAAGTAGCTGCTAGCTAAAGAGCTGAATGAAAACAAAGCAAGGCTGTTGAAGCTTGATGAGGAAACGAAGAAATGGGAAAAACACAAAGTTATTTTGATAGAAAAAATTGATGTTTTAAATGAAGAAAAGTTGGATTTATAAAAATAAAAAGAGGATAAGAGTAAACAAGATGAAGTACAAATAATCCATCATGTTGCAGAGACAAGTACACAATCTATTGTACAGGCTATGTCCCAAGTGAGTTTGAGGGACTTACAGATTATTGGTCTTTAAAGTTAAAACAAAAATTTAGCTAATGCAGTTTTGAAGAAAGAGGAAGAAAAGAAAGCACTAAAAAACAAATATAAAGAATCGTTGTATAAAATTGAGAAGTTAGTAAAGAAATTCCCTAGGAAATTTCCAATGCAAGGATCAAGACACCTCATTTCAGACATGATCATTGCTGAAGTTGTTAAACTCAGAACTTATTTAAATTATATTTTGAAAAAGAGATGGTAATAAACACCATCAAATAGAGTTGTACTGCAGTAAAAGAATATTTGAATAAAAATACAGTGGACACAACTAATAATAAAATTAATTTCCTAAATACTTTAGTAGATGAATATTTGAGGACAATGGGAATAAAAGATAGAATTACAGTGATCACCTGGGCTAAGAAGGTAGCGGGAAAGCATCAACACATAGAAACTATGCAATTAAAGATTGACAAAATGCAGAATTCGATTGGACCACAAGAAATTTGAAGATATGAACCAATATCTATTAGGAAAAACTTTGGTTGATAGATTATGATTGGATTTTGAAATAATAAATACTTTCAGAACAATTTGTTCCCAATTGTGTCCCATTTCATATGTGGATCATGTGGAATTGAGAGTATTGGTGAAATAAATGGCCAGTATGGAGCTTCCATCTGTCGAAAAATGGAATACAATAGAGAAGTTTGGCAGAACAAAGTACAAGCTGCATCAGTAAATATGTTCGAGAAATTTTGAAGACAAGTTTATATTTTGAAAATGTAATAGAGTTATGAATAGTTATTTTGTTAGGATTTAAATGACAATTGTAATAAGGAAGTTATTTTTTCCTATTTTTAGCATAGAAACAATTATCAAATCAAGGATAATTTGATGTATTTAAGAAAAAATTTACAATGTATTGATGGCTAGAACCCGTGAGAAAGAATTGAATTTTGTAAGAGAACTTCAAGATTAATAAATATTTTAGAGGCAAGCAGGTTTTCTGCAGATATTCTTATGTTATTTATTTTATAGTCTTTACTTTCTTTTCTTCATGTGAATGTGTTTCATGTTTACCTTTCAATTATGTTATCTTTTCATGCTTAAATGAGTGTATATTGGGTTAGAATATGTACACTTATGCCCCGATCCTTTAATTTCAAGCATTCACAAACCTTTTTCCACTAAAGTTAGCATTGGATTCATCTTGTGATACCCATGTTAATGGATTGTTTCTTTAATCGTTCCTATTACCAGACAACCATCATTTTGACTGTAAAAGAGTAGCTACCCTACCTTTGTTAAAAACTTCATTGCAAAGCATTGTCATTATTATTTTTTAATATTTGACTCCATGCCCAATGACCACCAGTTTCAACCATTATTATTACTAAAATTTATTTCTTTCCAAATATTTATGGCCTTTAATTTTATTTATTGAGAGATCCATCTCTGGAAGGAAAGAAGGCGTATTTCCTCCAAAATATTGGTTTTGTGGTTACCTTGGGATTATCCTTTCACAACCGAGGGTAAATTCTAAGTGCTAACATCTTGGCGGCGCTGCCGGGAAATGAGAGTTCAAACATTCCCTGGGAAGAACGAAAATATTTTTCAAGAAGAGAAGATTTATGTGGGAAAATAGAGGTTCTTGCATTTGAAGTTGGTTGTTCATTTTCCCTGGCGATTGCACATTAATTTTCAAGAAGGTATTCTAAATAGGACATCTTGACTTTCAGGAGAGCACACACAAGAGGTAACCCTAATTCTGAAACTTTGTATAGTGTGGAAGATCCAGAAAGTTTAATTGGAAAAAGAAAAGGAAAATAACGGTAAGGTACTTATCAAATAAAAAGATCATTTTATCAGACTCAAGAAATAATTCTTAGCTTTCAATATTTTGATTTGAAAACAATGTTTGAACATTATCTCTTAAGGTCTATGTCTGAATCAGGTTTAAAGCAAGTTGAAATTAATTCAAACATACTTCAGTCTTATTTGTTAGATTCACTTTGGAAAATATCCAGAATATTGTTAAAACAAACGAAATAGATTTAAAAATACAAACTTCTAAACCCCAAATTCCTAATATTGTTCAAAGTCCTCCTGTTGTTTAAAACCTTCCTTAACCATGGCTGCTACGTTTTCTCCATTGGATTTTCCTGTTGTGTTACATGACCCACCACATAATTTCTCACATAGAATTTCATTGTTTGATGGGGAGGGAAATTTCACAGCTAGACAACATATGGATAGGTTTGATGATTTCATTGATGTAGAAGAAGTGTATTATGATGATGCAAAAATGAGATTGTTTGCACAAATTTTATTTGGGGAAGCTAAAAGGTGGTTTAAGGATCTTCCTGCAAGATCTATTACTACTTTTGATGCTTTTAAAACTCTTTTTCTAGATAGATGGGAAGATAAAAAGAGTCCTCTGCAGGTTCTAGATCAATATAATAATTAAAAGAAAGGAAATTTTGAGTCGGTTCATGAATTTTCAAGCATGTTCATGAGATTTTACAATTCAATACCAACTGACATTAAAACCTGTGTGGGAGATGCAAAACTACACTATGTTGATGCATTTGATAGTGTTTTTGCTTTGTTGTTGAGATAGAGAAAATATGTTTATTTGCCTGCTATGTGTTATAGATATTCATCTAGTATCTTCCATCTTTTTCAATGATTCTCATATTGAAAAAGACTTTCCAATAGTAGATGAGCTGAAACAAGATAAAGAATTTTCTAAGAGGCAAGATGCATTGGAACATAAAAAAAATGATGAATCGGTATGTACAATGTACTTTGATGGATCAATTGGCAAGGAGGGAGCTGATGTAGGTATTTAGATCATTTCTCCAAATAGAGATTTTAAGTGTACTCTTTTAAATTGACATTTGAATGTACCAATAATGTAGCAGAGTATGAGTCTTTGTTACTAGGATTAAATGCCTTAAATGACTTAAAAGCAAAAATAATAGATGTCTTTGGAGATTTAGAATTAGTGGTTTAATCAGGTGAATAATAGTTATTAAACAAAACATCCTAGAATGAGAGCTTATAGGAATGAAGTTTGGGATATGCTGGGAAACTTCTTTATTGAACACAAATTCATGGTAATTCCCAAAATGCAAAATCAGGTAGCTGATTCTTTGGCCACTACTGTTGGAAATTTTAAAGTTCCTATATATTCTAAGAAAAGTATAAAATTGAGATTGTGAATAGAACTTCTATCCCTAGAAAGTATAAGTATTGGAAAGTCTTTAAATATGACTTACAGATAAATATACTCTTGGAATAGTTAGATGATTTTGTAAATACAGATATTGATATAGAAAATAAAAATTCAGAAAATTTTCAAGATGAAGAAGAAATTGCAGATGAGAATGTTGAACAAAAAGATCTGAAAAATATGATTGGGGGTAAGGAAATTATTCAGTTAAAAATTAATTACATTCCCAAATGCCTTATACCTCGAGAGAAATTGTTTGACCAGAATGATCTAGCCAAAGATCCTAAAGTGCAGCCTAATGAAAATGACATTCAAGATCAAAATAATGGAATTGAAGAGTCTCCGAAAAATGTGAAGCTTTTAAAAAACCTGCCTGCAGAAGAAAATAAGAGATATATTGATTTGAAGAAAAATTATACTAATGTTTTTTCTTGGATCTATGAATATATGAAATAGTATGAAACCTCCATTATACAGTGTACCATTCCCATTAGACCTAGAGAAAAGCCTTTCAAACAGAAGCTTAGAAGAATAAATCCAATATTGTTTCCCTTAATGAGAAAGATATTGTTAGAATTCCATATGCTAAGCTAGATCATCAGCATTTAATTTCAATTTCATAACAAAAGCATATAAACAGGATCACTAAAAGAAACGGTATCACAAGAACAACACAAATTTATCCTGGGAAAACCCTAAAGGGAAAAACCCACCAAAAGCTTCCTCAATATAGATGCCCCAAAAAGATAAAAGGTAAATCCCAAAAAACTAATCTTCCTTCTTCTCCAGCCATAGCTCTTTTTCTCTCTCTCTCATGCGCTACACAAGTGAGTGTGTGTGTCTCAAATGAGAAGCACCTCAACTCTATTTATATTCTTTTGTTCACTTAATAATTAATTCAGTTATGTTGGCTCGAGTAATCCTAATTTAATCTTGTAGGCTCAAGTACCCACAACTGGGGTACTAATGACCCGACTTACAATGGAAGGGACTTCCTCATGACTCTTGTTAGTTCTCTCGATTAGAAACATCGAGGTATAAATAAATACAAGTGATTCTCCTGGTAGGAACATCGGGGACCACAAAAAAATACATATAGAATATTCTTTGAAGTTACAATATTTCAACACTCCCCCTTAACAAGAAGGGTATTCTACAACAACATCAACAACAAAAACAACAGTAGGAGAGAGAGGACATCATCAACATCATCAGGGTGACACATCTATAAATCATTAGAAGCTTTTCAAAATCATATAGTCTTCATCTTGAATCTTCAACAGCATCAACACTTTGACTACTTGATCGACAACATCATCATCAATAATTTGACTTTTCGATCAGCAACATCATCATGAGCATTTTGACCTTTCGATCAGCAACATCATCTTTCGATCAGCATCATCATCATCACACTCTGATCTTTTGATCAAGAACATCATCATCATCACATTCTGATATTTCAATTAGCATCATTCATCATCATCATACTCTGATATTTTGATCAGTAATATCATCATCATCACACTCTGATCTTTCGATCAGTAACATCATCATCATCACACTCTGATCTTTCTATTAGGAACATCATCATCAGCAGCAACAACCTGCAATCCACAGTACAAAGACAAAAGGTCTTCGGATCACTTTTGTACTTAAAGTCCAGGGATGATGCAATTCCACCATATTCTTGACAACCGAAGTCACTTATTTAATTATGAGATAATCAATCCCTATCACTTTAGGACTAAGTCCAAGGATGACGCAATCCGACCACGTTCTTGAGTACCGAAGTCACCGGATCCATTCTGAACACAAGTTCATGGATGATACAATCCTACCACATTCTCGAGTACTGAAGTCATCGGATCCATTCTGAACAAAAGTTCATGGATGATACAATCCTACCACTGCAATACCCCGGATTTAACCCCGCTTGCATTAAAGTACATAGGATACATATGTTGTAAATAATCTTGGTACGGAGCTAAAGGCCAAGGCCCCACCATAGATTTGGTTATGTTGTGTTTCTGATTAGGAATGGTCATCGATGGTATATCAGGACATGTGGCATATATTTAATTGTGGCATCATGTAACCACGCATTTAATTAAATAACCCAACCAGCTATGTTCGCCGCAACTAAATTGAGAAGGGGCATGATTCCAAAGGATAAGGAAAGGGGGATGTGGAACATTGAGTCATGGGGGAAAGCTATGTGTCACCACCACCCTTGGTTATTTCCTTTTTGTTAGTTGAGGCAGTGATTGGCTGACAGGAAGACCACTACCACACCCATGCTTACTCTCCTCTCCACAATGTAGGGACCATTCTTACCACTCCCTCGGATCATGGTTGTTCATCTTCCTCATGCAGGACGGGGGGATAAAATGTTTTACCATCCATTGTGGTGGGGTTCGCCTTCTCTCTCTAAGCGCTAATTGCCAGTCTGCAATTCTATTCTTTCCATCCACATAGAGAACCAACTTATGCCTCCATGCATTGGACTGTGTATTTTTTTCATCCATCATAGCGGATCGCAGCGGAAATTATTGGGATTTTTCCCACCGATTGACGAGAGAGTTTTTCCCCATGCATTGTTGACTGAGATACCTACAGTGTGGCATTGGTAGAAGATCGAGGTGATCTTTTTTATGAATCCACGTTGAGTTGTGGATGTTGGCCGTGTCTTTTTAACCATTTTCTGGTTTGTGTAAGTCTCATAGCGATGGTATTGAATATTGGTTTGCTATGGGTTCATGTGAGTGTGTTAGCTGTTGTTTTCCATGATGGCTTGACTTTGTTTTTCCCTGTAAATGCTTGAATAGCTGTTTGGCTGCTTGCATGCAGTGGATTTGTCCCCGGACTATTTTGGGTTGGTGAATGAGGGCCTGAGGTGCTTGATAAACCTGGTGGGTTGATAACCACACAGATAGAGCTACTGAGCTAGATTTCTTCTCCACAACCCTTGAAGAGCACTAGAGGGAAGATCAGGGCCTGAGGGACTATGTTGCAGAGAAGGGACTGACTTCCTTATGTTGGGTGTGTGTGGGTGTTCTAGAATCCAGGCTGGTTTTGGTGTTGGTGTCTGCAGCTCTTCAGTGAGCTCACCAGCTTAGCATTAGCCTTTCCAAGCTTCTGGATGGCCTGATAAACCCAACTATGTTGGCTTGGCTGATTTGTTGTTCGCTTGACAAACCCAACTATGTTGGCTTGGATGAACTATGTACCATTGTGGTGTTGTTACCCTTGGCTATGTGTAAGCCTGTTAGTTCCTTATTCCTTGGGGAGTCATGCCCAGCTCGGGGGTGGCAGCATTGCTGAGAGATTTAGGAGCATGCTAGCCTATGGTTGGGTGGAATGTTGCAGCGACGTAGTTGGTTGCGGAATGAGTTCTTTATAAGATAAGTAATCTTGTTGATTTTACTTCTACAATCCTATTTACTGTTAATGATCATGATGAACATGTTGAATGGTTTTATGAATGTATGTTACTTCCGTTGTGTATGATAATTAATCATGTATGCATGTTTTAGTTCAAAGCATTCTGTTTCAGCATTTCACCATTTTATGATTGTACATGTTCATGGGGCTCTTATCCCAGATGGTTAACACCTTTGTAGCATCCTCTTCGTCAATCGGAGGGTCGGGGACATTACAACCACATTATTGAGTACCAAAGTCATTGGATCCATTCTGAACAAAAGTTCACAGATGATACAATACTACCACATTCTCGAGTATCGAAGTCACCAGATCCCTTCTAAACAAAAGTTCACAGATGATACAATCCTACCACATTCTCGAGTACCGAAGTCACCGAATCCATTATGAACCAAGGTTCAAGGATGATACAATCCTACTACATTCTTGAGGACTGAAGTCACCAAATCTATTCTGGATAGATGTCCTGGGATGATACAATCCCTCTTCATTCTCGAGGACCGAGGTCACTGGGCACTTTAGGACAAGTGTCCAGGGATGATACAATCCCACTACAAAATGACTACTCCTGTTTTTGAGGAAGCTTTTTCTGAACAACACCAAGCTTGTCACGAAAGTGTTCAAACTTTACCCGAGACAAAGGCTTTGTCAGCACATCAACTTGTTCATCAATACTTACATACCGGAGCTTTATGGCTCCCTTCTGCATCATATCTAGAATGTAGAAATACTGTATTTCTATGTGCTTTGATCTATCATGGAACACTGGGTTCTATGTCATCTTTATACAACTTTGGTTATCACATAGAATCACGGTAGTATCTAATTCCAGGTTGAATAAACCTGATATCAGCTTTTGAAGCCATATGGCTTCACAACTAGCAGAACAAGCTGCTATATATTCTACTTCAGATGTTCTAAGAGAAACATTGGACTATTTCTTGCTAAAACATGAAATCATAGTAGACCCCAGACTATAACATCCACCTGATGTGCTTTTCCTATCTGATACACTTCCATCCCAATCTGCATCCATATAGCCATACAGTCTGTACTTCGGAATGTCTTCTTATGTATTGTTACCCGATGTTTATTCCGGGATGTTTCTATTATGTATTTGAGTCATGTTGTCATGCCCCGATGTTCCGATCGAGAGGATTAATAATGTAAACAAGTCTTGTCAAGTCATTGTGTAAGTCCCCACAATTTTAGGGCACTTGAGTTATTATACACTAATTAAGGTGTAGGCTCCAGTAAGTAATTGGTGGTTGGGCCAACATGATTAAGTGCACTTCAAGTGAATGGAAGAATATAAATAGAGAGTGAGAGTCTCTCTATTTATCACTTCTACAACACATCACTTACCCTCTCAAGTGTGGCGCACTAGTGAATAAGGAAATATACTGGGACTAGAAGACTACTGCTGTCGGGAGTGCATCTTATTGTTTTGGGGTCTTACATCTTGTGGTGATTCTATCTTTGAGGAAGTTGCGGGGTTTTCTCCATTTATGGTTTCCCTGATCAAAACTCTTTGTGTCTCTTGTCTCTTGTGAAGTGCTTATGTTTTATTGTTGTGCTTGTTATTCTCTCAGTGAAAAGATCCTAACATAATGCTAGCTTAAATGTTGAAAAACCAACATGGTATCAGAGCTAACCTGAGAAGAAGACACTATGCAGCTGCGGGAACTAGGGCTTCCTAGTTTGTGGATCTTCCTCCATAGATTTTCAGCAAAAGTAAGGTGGAATTACTCTCCTCCCTAGGGCGCATCTTTCTGTCAAAACATAATTCAATTCTGAGATTTTTTAGTTTTGTACCTATCACTAGGGTCGAAAATTAGGGCTTTTACAGAAGAGGAATTTTTCAGTGAGCTCAGGCCTGAATTGATCTCCCCCCCAAAATCGAAGTTAGGGACAAATTTGAAGGCATTTGGGTGGACAGAACTCCGGAAAATCAAAACCCTAGTTTGCTCCTGAACCAGCTCTGCAGGATTTCAGCTCAAGTTTCAGATCCGACATCTTGAACCTGGTAAGATCTAAAATCTTTTGTATTTCCATTCGAGGTTCTTATTTAAAGATGTCTCATCATACCAATCTTGATGAAAAGCTTGAGGGGGCTGATAACTTCTGAGCCTGGAAGTATAGGATCTCCCTGGTCCTGGAAGAGAATGAATTAGACTCCTACATTCATGAGGAGGTTCCTGTTCCAGAGGGAGATGAGGCAAAGGCCTTACATAAAAAGAAGATGGTTATGGCAAAGAGGATCATTGATGATTCTATCAAGGATCATCTTATCCCACAGGTGTCCTCTCTCAAGACACCTAAAGATATGTTTGATTCCCTAACCAAATTGTTTGAAGGAAAGAACATCAATCGGAAGATGACCCTGAGGAACCAATTGAAGAATGTGAAGATTCAAAATGCAGAAACTATCTAGTCATACTTCACAAGGGTTTCTCAAATCAAGGAACAATTAGAAGCTGTTGATGAAGAAGTGGAAAATGCAAAGATTGTCATGACTACTTTGAATGGCCTCCCTAGGTCATGGGATGCTTTCATTCAAGGAATCTGTGCCAGAAAGAAGTTAGTCAAATTCAGCAGACTATGGGAAGAATGCTCTCAAGAAGAAGCTCGAATAGCAGCTCGGGAAGAGAAGATGGGAAGTGAAGACCAAGCTCTTACAGTAGGATGCAAGTCTCACTCCAAGTCATCGAGAAAGAAAACTCATCATTCCAGAGGTAAGCCTTCTTACAAAGATAATCCTAGAAGAGATATGTCTAGGGTCATATGCTATACTTGTGATGAAGCAGGACACTTTACAAAATATTTTCCTCACAAACAGAAGATTGTAAAGAAGAGCAACAAAAGAAGACATCATGCTCATGCTATAGAGGATGATGAACCATCTAGAAAGAGATCCAGATATGAAAGTGAAGATTCCTCAAGCGAGGATGAATATGTTCTGATATCATCTCTCACAAGTAACATTACTCATGGAAGTGATGATTGGCTCATAGACAGTGGTGCTTCCAAAAATATGACGGGATTCAAGGAATCTTTTGTAAGATTGTCAGAACATGAATCACCTCACAAGGTGAAACTAGGAGATGACTATCAATATCCAATAAAAGGTAGTGGGGAATCTTCATACAAGCTAGACTCTGGTAAGTCTCTAACAATGAAAGAAATGTTATTTGTGCCAGGACTGAAGAAGAATCTTCTATCCATTTCAGCATTAGATGCAAAAGGAATGCGGGTGGCATTCGTATATGGTCAAGTCATCATATGGCCAAAAGGAAAGACTATCAATGATGCAGTAGTAATTGGAGAACAAGAAGGAGGCTTGTACAAATTGAAGGGTCATCCAGAACAAGCCTTGATCCATGACACAGTAGAGCCAAATGAGCTTTGGCATAGAAGACTTGCACATGTGCATTATAGAGCACTACCTATTGCAAGTAAAGCTGTCGAAGGTCTTCCAGAAATTCAAGCAAAACATGATGGGGTCTGCAAAGGATGTGCGAAAGGAAAGAATACAAAGAAGACATTTACAAGCAGCGAAAGCAAAGCCAAAAGCATTCTAGAAATCATCCACTCCGATGTATGCGGTCCTATGTCATCAAACTCACTTAGCGGGTATGCATACTATGTTTCTTTTATCGATGATTTTTCTAGAAAGACATGGATTTATTTTATGAAGAACAAAGATGAAGTATTCAGCAAGTTCAAGGAATTCAAAGCTTTGATCGAGAACCATACTGAAAATAAGATCAAGACCATTAGATCAGATAATGGTGGAGAATTCACTTCAAATGAATTCAAGGAGCTATGCAAAGAATCAGGGATTAAGAGGGAGTTGTCCACTCCTTATAATCCACAATAGAATGGGATTGCAGAATGGAAGAACAGAACTATCATGGAAGCTGCAAGAGATATGCTTCATGATCAAGATTTACCTATGCATCTTTGGGCCGAAGCTGCCAGAACAACGGTATATGTACAAAACCGTACTCCACATAGAGTACTCAAGAACAAGACTCCTAAAGAAGTCTTCTCCGGCAAGAAACCAGAAGTCAGCCATCTCAGAATATTCGGCTGTCCTGTGTACATACACATTCCAAAAGAGAAGAGAACAAAATTAGATCCTTCAGGAAGGAAGGGCATATTTGGGGAATCTACTTCCCAGGATACAAGAAGATTGACATCAGCAGGGATGTGACATTTGATGAAGGCACAGCTTACAACAAATCCAGAAAGAGACCTGCTGAAGAACCTGAAGAAGCGGAAGCAGAAGTACCCAGAAGTCATTATACAGTCATGAACAAAGAAGCTCAAGAAGAATATCGAGAGTTCAAGGAACCACAAAGACCTGTAGATCCACCTCTGGAGAAGAATCCTCATAAGAGGAAACCTGCTTGGGTACGTGAACTTATCCAAGGTGTAGAAAGATATGGGGCTCCAGAAGAGAATCACAGAGAAAGAAAGAGGACTAGATCTAATTCCTGGTATGTAGCTTTACTATGTGATTTCATTGATAAAGAACCTTCCAGTTATGAAGAAGCGGCAGATCAGAAAGAATGGAAGGATACTATGATCGAAGAATATCAATCAATCCTGAAGAATGATGTTTGGGATGTTGTCCCAAGACCAAAAGGGAAGTCAGTTGTCACTTCTAGATGTATCTACAAGATCAAGCATGCTGCGGACGGTAGCATTGAAAAGTATAAGGAAATATTTGTAGCTCAAGGATTCTCTCAGAAAGAGGGAGTAGACTATGAAGAGACCTTTGCACCTGTAGCCGGATACACTTGCATCAGATCAGTACTTGCTCTGGCTGCTGTGACGAAGTGGAAGATACACCAGATGGATGTCAAGACTGCCTTCTTGAATGGTGTAGTATAAGAGGAAATATATGTAGAACAACCACTCGGTTTTGAGACACATGACAGAGATTCTCATGTATGCAGATTGAAGAAAGCCCTGTATGGTTTGAAACAAGCACCCAAGACCTGGTACGGTAGGATTGACAACTTTCTATCCAGTTTGGGCCTTACCAAAAGTAAAGTAGATTCCAACCTTTACTACAAGGTTGAAGATGGCAACCCAGTGATGGTCCTACTGTATGTAGATGATCTATTTGTAACTAGTACAGATGGGTTGATTGCTGATACGAAGAGAAAGCTTGCTGCTGAGTTCGAGATGAAGGACTTGGGGATGATGCATTACTTTCTAGGCATGGAGGTGTGGCAAAGTACAGATGGAATCTTCCTTGGACAAGGGAAGTATGCAGTAGAGATCTTCAAGAGATTTGGGATGATGGACTGCAAGGCTTTGTCTACAACTATGGCATCGAACCTGAAGCTATTGAGTGATGCTTCATCAGAGTTGGTTGATGCTACAATGTATCGTCAGATGATCGGGTCATTGATGTACCTGACGAACACGAGACCAGACATTTGCTTTGTTGGGAACACCTTGAGCCAGTACCTGACAGATCCTAGAAGTGTTCACCTGACTGCTGCAAAGCATATTCTGAGGTACCTGAAGGGTACAATTTATTATGGGCTCAAGTACGATGCGAATCAAAAGATTAACCTGGAAGGTTATGTTGATTCAGATTGGGCAGGCAGTTCCATCGACAGGAAGAGTACTTCAGGATGTTGCTTCAGTATGGGATCATGTGTGATCTCTTGGTTTAGCAGGAAGCAATCCTGTGTGGCACTGAGTACAGCTGAAGCAAAGTATGTCGCAACTTGTTCAGCTAGTTGTGAGGTAGTATGGCTGCGAAAGCTACTGTCTGATATATTTGATCTCTAGTTGGATGCTACTTGTATACATTATGACAACCAGAGTTGCGTGAAGTTGTCAGAGAATCCAGTGTTCCATGACAAGTCAAAGCATATCGATATCAAGTATCACTATATCAGGGATATGGTGCAAAGAGGAGCAATGAAGTTCCAGTATGTTGCGACGGAGGAACAGATAGCTGATGTATTGACAAAGCCATTGGCTAGGCTGAAGTTCGAGTACTTCAGAGAGAGACTTGGTGTTCTCCAAATCGAGGTTCCTTCCAAGAGAAAGTGATGAGACCCATAGCCATTTTGACATGGTAAGAGGATTGGTTCCTTTCATGGTCAGATGTAAGGGACGAGTCATTATGTTCATGGCTAAAAGATTAAGTTCCTTCCATGGCAGATGTGAGTGCTGGCCATTCTGTCGAGTAGGACAGATGTAAGGGCAACTGCCACTCTCAGGGAGAGTGGAGGCACCTGGTCTGTTACCAGGTAGCTCAGTCAAGGACTGGGGGCCATTCTGATGAGGGTGTAGGATTCAGTTCCTACCAGGTCATATGTGAGTGCACAAATATTTCATCACTGTGGTAGGAAGGGTTCCGTCCTGGGTGAGAGTCGTTCATCATTGTGGTAGGATGTGTTCCGGCCTGGGTGAATGTGTGGAAATATTTCATCACTGTGGTAGGAAGGGTTTCGGCCTGGGTGAGAGTCATTCATCACTGTGGTAGGATGTGTTCCCGCCTGGATGAATGTGCCATTCTGACAAGTAGGTCAGATATAAGTGCAGAGCCATTTCACAGATGTTAGTGATGTGATGTCCTATCATGCTGGTGAATGTGAGTGCTGGGCCTTTCTGATGTGATTGTAGTTTACTACATGATCATATGTGAGTGTTGGGCGTGCCTTTATGATGAGCAGGTCAGATGTAAGTGCTGGGTGAAGACCTACCTAGTGGCTAGGCCTACAACCAGCATGAAAAAGGGTTGGCTCTGTAGAAATTCCTATGACGAGATAGTACACACATGATGATGACCAAAGGAGATCCAGATCGAGCTATGATCCAGATCTAGTTATGATGACTCTGAGATATCCAGATCAAGTGATGATCTAGATCTAGCAGTGATGATCTAGATCGAGAGATGATCCAGATCCAGATCCAGATCGAGTGACGATCTAGATCCAGTCCAGTGATGATGATCCAGAGCCAGTGATGATGTTCTATGACAATACAGATCGAGAGATGATCCAGATCCAGTGATGAAGATGACTTGAAGACGAAGATGACTTGAAGACAAAGATGATCCAGTTGATACAGAGAAGAAGACCAGTGCTGAAAATCGTGTCGAAAGAATACCTTCCTAGTTAAGAGGGAGTGTTGATGTATATGTAACTTCGGAATGTATTCTTATGTATTGTAACCCGATGTTTATTCCGGGATGTTTCTATTATGTATTTGAGTCATGTTTTCATGCCCCGATGTTTCGATCGGGAGGATTAATAATGTAAACAAGTCTTGTCAAGTCATTGTGTAAGTCCCCACAGTTTCGGGGCACTTGAGTTATTATACACTAATTAAGGTGTAGGCTCTAGTAAGTAGATGTTGGTTGGGCCGACACGATTAAGTGCACTTCAAGTGAACGGAAGAATATAAATAGAGAGTGAGAGTCTCTCTATTTATCACTTCTACAACACATCACTTACCCTCTCAAGTGTGGCGCACTAGTGATGAAGGAAATATACTGGGACTAGAAGACTACTGCTGTCGGGAGTGCATCTTACTGTTTTGGGGTCTTACATCTTGTGGTGATTCTATCTTTGAGGAAGTTGTGGGGTTTTCTCCATTTATGGTTTCCCCGATCAAAACTCTTTGTGTCTCTTGTCTCTTGTGAAGTGCTTATGTTTTATTGTTGTGATTGTTATTCTCTCAGTGAAAATATCCTAACATAATGCTAGCTTAAATGTTGAAAAACTAACAAGTCTATAGTCCCTTTCAGATATCTCATCACATGCTTTGCAGCTATCAGGTGAACCCTTCTAGGTTGAACTAGATATTGACTCAAGGTGTTCACAACAAAAAAAAGTCTAGTCTGGTATTCATTAAATACATCAACGACCCAATAATTTGTCTATATTGAGTCACATCCACTAACTCTACTGAGTCATTATCTAATAACTTCAGGTTGGAATCCATGGGTGTGGCCATGGATTTGCATTCCAACATATTGAATATTTTCAATATCTCTACAACATACTTTCCTTGGTTGAGAAATATTCGTTCTGAACTTTGCCATACTTCTAGACCTAGGAAGTAATGCATTAACCCAAGGTATTTCATCTCAAATTCTTTGGCGAGTTTCTTCTTGATTTCCACAATCCGTTTCTTATTCCCTGTCAGAAATAATTCATCCACATATAGTAATAGTATGACAAGTTAATCTTCTATAACCTTGAGGTAAAGGTTAGGATCAGCTTTACTCTTAGAAAACCCCATGCTCATCAGGAAACTATTTATCCTTCCATATCAAGCTTGGGGATCTTTCTTCAAGCCGTATAGGGCCTTCTTCAACTTGCATATGTGAGTACGTCTATCTTCAACTTCAAATCCTTGTGGTTGTTCTATGTATACTTCTTCCTCAATCACACCATTCAGGAAGGTTGTCTTCACATCCATCTGGTGTAAGTCCCACTTCATCATGGATGTAAGTGCCATGATAGCTCTAATTGAATTATATCATGCTAAAGGTGCAAAAGTCTCTTCATAATCAATTCCCTCTTTCTAAGAGAAACCTCTGGCCACAAATCTTGCTTTATACTTCTTGATACTTCTGTCAGCTGCATGTTTTATCTTGTAGATCCATTTGGAGGATACTGCACTCTTTGCTTCTAGTTTAGGAACTATATCCCATACATCATTCCTCATTATTGATTGGTATTCTTCAGTCATTGCTTCTACCCATTCTTTCTTCTATGCCGCTTCTTCGTAGTTTGTAGGTTCTTGATCTACAAGATCACACATCAAAGCTACATAGTTGGAAAATGTCTTGGGCCTCATACTTACCCTTGTGGAGCCTTCAGGAGCTCCATATCTTTCTGCTTCTTGTATAATCTCTCTTTCCCAAGCAGGATTTGTCTTTCATGACATCTCCATCGTAGGAGGTTCTTGAGGTTCTGTCATGTCATGCTCTTCAGGAGTTTCATCTTCAAGGAGACATGTAGTTTCTTCATTTCTGGGAGGTGCCTCTTCCTCATAAAATTCTTCATGTTGGCACTTACTGGATCTCTTTAGGGTTGCTTCTTCATCGAATGTCACATCTCAACTGATTTCCATGTGATGTAATCCAGGAATGTAAATTCTGAATGCCTTGGATACTTCACATTATCCAACAAATATCCCCTTCTTTCCGGAAGGATCCAACTTGGTTCTTTTCTATTTCGGTATATGAACGTAAACTGGACAACCAAATATTTTGACGTGACTTACCTCAGGCTTCTTTCCCGTGAATATCTCTTCCAGTGTCTTGAATCTAAGAGCACTATGAGATATTCTATTATGTACATATACAACAATTTTGGTTGCTTCTGCCCATAGATGCATTGGAAAATCTTGATCATATATGATTGTCTTCTCTGCTTCCATGATAGTCCTATTCTTTCTTTCTACAATGCCATTTTTTGGAGGATTGTAGGGAGTAGTCAGTTCCCTCTTGATTCTAGCATCTTTGCAAAAGGCTTCAAATTATTTTGAGGTATACTCTCTACCATTGTCTGATCGAAGTGTCTTGATTCTTTTGTCTGAGAGATTCTCTATAAAGGATTTGAATTCCTTGAACTTATCAAACACTTCGCTCTTTGCTTTCAAGAAATATATCCATGTCTTTCTTGAATAATCATCAATAAATGTAATGTAATATTCAAAACCACTTAAATATGTGGAGGACATTGGACCACACACATCTGAATGAATCAATTCTAACGTACCTTTTGTTTTTGTTTCTCTCTTCAGAAATGGATTCTTGATATTCTTTCCTTTCACACATCCTTTGCAAATGCCTTCATGTTTGATCTTTATGTCTGGTAATCCCGTCACTACTTTGTTCACATGAGGTAGTTCTTTGTAATTTCTATGAGCAATCCTTCTATGCCATAGTTCACTAGGATCAGTGGACTCATGAACAAAGGCTGTTTCTAAGTTCCCCTTGAGTTTATATAGGCCTCCTTCTTCTTCACCAATAACAACTTCATCTTCAATTTTCTTTCCTTTGGGCCACATGAGTACTTGGCCATCTATGAAGGAAACTCTGAATCCTTTCTTATCTAAAGCTGAGATAGAAAGTAGATTCTTCTTTAGACATGGTACATACAGTACTTACTTCATCTTTAGGGGATTTCCTGAATTAAGCTTGTAGCTTGCTTCACCAACTCCTTTGATCGGATATTTACAGTCATCTCCTAGGGATACTTTCAGAGGAGAGATCTTTTCTTCAAGTTTGGAGAGAGTTTTCTTTTGTCCTGTCATGTGCTTTGAATCACCACTATCAATAAACCAAGTGTCTTCTCCAGGTGTTATAGACCTAAAGAGTGCAGAGAATAGTACATACTCTTCTGTGTCTTCTTCTCTTGCTTGCTTTCTTGGAGGTCCTTCCTCCTCTTCTTCTTCATCCTCATATTCTGCTAGATGAGCATGATGTCTTTTGTTGTTGTTGGTCTTCTTCTTATATTCTTATTTCTTCATAGGAAAATTTCTGGTAATGTGTCCTATCTTATCACAATGAAAACACTAAAAGACAGAGTAGTTCCCATCGAGGAGAATTTCTCTGTCTTCTGGAACTTCCTGGGAGGTTGATACTCCCTCTTGTTTCCCTTCTTGAAGTTGGGTTGATTTCTTCTTCTCTTGGTATGAGTGGATAGGGCTTGATCCTCCTTTTTTAGTAAAGCTTATTTATTTTCCACTCTAGTCTCCTCTTGAATGCAGTCTTCCCATACCACATCAAAATTCATGCTTTCCTTCTTGGCACACATCATCTGGATGAATGACTCCCAAGGTCTAGTGAGACAATTGAGAGCAGTCATAACCATCTCATCTTCATCAAGTTTGTCTCCAATGGCTTCTATTTTTTCTTTGATATGAGAAACCCTTGTGAAGTAGTCTTGAATGGATTCTCCATGACTCATCTTGATGCTCTTCAGTTGAGATCTTAGATTCATCTTTCTGTTGATGTTTATACTCTCATACATTCTGGATAGGGAATCATACATTTATTTTGGATTCTTCTTGGATGACACCTGAGGGATCAAGCGATCCTTAATAGAGTCAGCAATAATCCTTTGTTCCCTAATCATAGCCTTCTTGCGCTTCTCCTTAGCTTCAGCTTCTTTAGTGTCTGTAACTTCCTCCTTTATATACTTATCTAGATCATTCTCTTGGAGAATGAGACCAATCCTGTATTTCCATGCCCGAAAATTTTCTATGCCTTCTAGCTTGTCCTCAAGCATAGTGCTTGGGGCCATCTTGTCAGAAAATCACAAAAATTTGAAATTCTACGGAATGAGAAACTGAACTTACCAGGAGATGCACATGACTAAGGTGAGTTGACTGGTGTGCTTGGTTTTTGGAGATCTCAATTCTTCACCTTCCAAATCAGACTTGCTAGATTCAACTCTATAGCTTCCAGTTGTTTTCTTGTTCTACAGTTTTTTGGTGTAGCTATCAAACTAGGGTTTGACCTTCTTGAAGACTCACTCACCCAAAAAATTTGATTCCAGGATCTATAGATGCGCTCTGGGAGGGCGCAACTTCCTATGCAAGCAATTTTCCGAAGAAAAAAAAAATTGAAACCCTAATTTCTTTTAGGGAGAGAGAGAGGGATTTTTCTCCTTGTGAAAGCTGTCCTATTCAGGCTAGCTCTGATACCATGTTAGAATTCCATATTCTAAGCTAGATCATTATCATTTAATTTCAATTTCATAACAAAAGCATATAAACAGGATCACTCAAAGAAATGGTATCACAAGAACAACATAGATTTATCCTGGGAAACCCCTAAAGGGAAAAACCCAACAAAAGCTTCCTCAATATAGATGCCCCAAAAAGATAAAAGGTAAAACCCAAAAGACTAATCCTCCTTCTTCTCCATCCACATTTCTTTCTCTCTCTCTCTCTCTCTCTCTCATGTGCTACACAAGTGAGTGTGTGTGTGTCTCAAATGAGAAGCACCTCACCTCTATTTATATTCTTTCGTTCACATAATAATTAATTCAGTTATGTAGGCTCGAGTAATCCTAATTTAATCTTTTAGGCTCGAGTAATCACAACTGGGGTACTAATGACCTGACTTACAATGGAGGGGACTTCCTCATTACTCTTATTAATTCTCTCAATTAGAAACATCGAGGTATAAATAAATACAAGTGATTCTCTCGGTAGGAACATCGAGGACCACAAAAAATACATATAGAATATTCTTTGAAGTTACAATATTTCAACAGAGATAAGGAAGTTATTCAAAGCAAAAATTATTGTAACACTTAAATTTTCAAGGTGGGTAGCTAATATGGTTCATGTCAAAAATAAAAATGGAGAAATTAGACTGTGTAGAATTCATGAACCTTGACAAAGTTTCTTTGAAAGACAATTATCCCTTTCCTAAAATGGATTGTATATTGCAGAAAGTTCTTAGTGATGAGAGGATTCCTACCACGGATTGTTTTTATGGGTACAACCAAATAAATGTTCTTCCTGAAGATTAAAAAAAAAACATTCACCACACCATGGGGAACCTTTATGTATGCCAAAATGTTATTTGGATTGATGAATGCAAGAGAAGCTTTCTAGAGGGAAATGGACATAGATTTTCCCGAGGAGAAAGATAAATTTGTTGTAATATATATGGATGATATTACAATATACTATAAATATGAAAGGGATCATATAAATCACTATGAAAATGTATTCTTAAAATGCAAGAGGTATGGTATTTCCCTCAATCCTAGAAAATATAATTTTTCCATGAAAGAGGGGAAGTTGTTGCATCATATTATTTCAAAGGATGGAATCAGGATTGATCCAAACTTAGTAAAAGATGTTTTGAAGGAGAAGGTACCAAGAAATAAGACAGAGATTCAGTCATTCATTGGTCAAGTGAATTTTTCAAGGTGCCTTATCCCAAGTTTTGCAAAAAATTTAAGGAATGTAACAAATATGCTGAGAAAATACTGTGAAATCGAATGGACCATTGAAGGAAAGAAATATTTCAATGACATCAAGAAAGAAATAATAGAATACCGTGTTCTAGTTAGCCAAGAGTTTTATAAAGATTTTATTTCTTTCTCATTTGCTTCTTATCATACAAGAACTGGAGAATTGCTGCAAAAGAATCAACATAATGCACAGAAGCCCATTGATTTCTTTAGCAAGGTATTCATGGATGGATAATTGAAATATGACATCTTGGAAAAGCAGGCCTATGTATTGGTCAAGTCTTTTAAGGATTTTAGGGTGTATATTTTACATTCTCATATAATTGCTTATGTTCCTAGAAATGTGGTGAAAAACATTCTTACTCAACCTAATCCAGAGGGAAAAAGAGAAAAATGGATAGCATTCTTGCTGGAGTATGATTTAGAAATTAAGCCTACGAAGTTGGTGAAAGGTCAGGGACTAGCAAAGTTAATGACCGATTTAAACTGTGAATCTTTGCAATTGAATTTCTTGTCTAATCATTCAAATCAGTTGTATTTAGGATTATAGGTGATCACATATTTCACTTTATCTCCTTGGTATAATGATATTGTCTATGTTTTGGAGAATTTACAATTACCTCCAGGATTAAGTAATACCAGAGCTAGATCAGTGAAGCTAAAGGAAACAAAATTTTGCATTATGAACCAATATTTATATTGGAAAGATCTAGGGGGTATTTTGATTGATTGTTTAATGGAGAATGAATCCCAATAGAATATGAAGGAGGTTCACCAGGGAGTGTGTGGAGGACATAATTCTTGGAAAGTGATTGCAAACAAAATTTAGAGGGATGGTTTCTATTGGCCTACCATGTTTTCTAATATTTATAAATAAATCACAACCTACCATCAATTTCAAATATTTGATGGGAAGAGGACGTTAATTCCATTACCACTTAGTCCTATTTCTATAGAAGCACCTTTTTAGTAGTGGGGGTTAGATTTCATTGGGGAAATTAACCTAAATTCCTCTGGCCAATAGAGATGGATCTGGACTGCAACTGATTACTTTACCAAATGGATTGAGTATATACCTACTAGGAGGGCTAATGATGTTGTTATTATGGATTTTCTGGAAAATAATATTCTGTCAAGTTTGGATGTCCCGGGATACTTGTAACTGATAATGAACCAACTTTCAATTCTAAGAAAATTATCAACTTTTGCCACAAATATCATATCAGTTGGAATCATTCTACTTCATATTATGCTTAAGGGGACGAGGTTACAGAATCCTCAAATAAAAGTTTAGTAAGGATAATCAAGAATATGTTGGAGGAAACAAGAGAGCCTGGCACACAAAATTGAAGTATGTTTTATGGGAAAATAAATAAGTAATAAAATAGCTATTTGTATGTCACCTTTCCAATTGGTATATGGAGCAGAAGTGGTATTTCCAACGTCTTTAGGTTTTCCTGTAATGAAGCTACTATAGGAACATAAATAGGAGTCGAATCATATGTAGAGGAGGATAAATCAAATCATTGAATTAAATGAGGTAAGGGAAAAATATTATGACAAATTGTAGGTACACTAGGAAAAAATGAAGAAAACTTTTGACAGAAGAGTTAAAGAAGAATAGTTTTAGGTTGATGATCTGGTTCTAAAATGGGATGCAAGGAAAGAAGACAAACATGGGAAGTTTGATCATTTGTGGAAAGGGCCATATATCATTGTTGCTTTTAGGGGAGATAATTCTTTTATTTTGCAACATAAAATGGGGTTCAACTTAAAGGAGGCCTTGTTAATGAAATATTTATGAAGAATTACTTGTCTTTGGGATGAAGGTAATTTTGTATATTATTTGTGTATATTTATTTAATTGAAATATTAGTACATACGGAAAACTGAAGGATTTGAAGCCCAGAGAGAAGGCCCTAAGATATTTAAGATTTGCTATTTTCTTTTATTTATTTACAGAAAAAAGAAAAAAAGAAAAAAGAATTGTTAAGTTTTTTAAGAAGTTTTGTACATAGAATAAAACTAGCACTGGTCTACGAGTTCTTTTCTATCTCGCAGGGAGGATAACATCCCTAGTTGGAGCCATCTGTTAGCACTGTTTTTGTTAGCAATTGAGATGGAGATCCCTGAGGTGAAATAAGAATGTGGTATGTAAAATTTTTGATGATATGTCCAAAGGGTGCTTAAAGGTGCTAAATTGGAGACCAAGGTATTTATCTCCTCACAAAAACCATAGGCCAAGATTTGGATAGGGATACAAATGAAAAAATAGCGCTTATGGTGTGTAGTAGAAATTTCGACGGTCTAGATCTCCAGGCAGGAAGATGTATGGTAGGTGTTGGATCCACTGATCAAATTTGCATGAAAAAAAGGAATTTCAATGATCAGCAAAAAGAATTAAAACTTGCTCATATATACCAGGGAGGATTAAAGGAGATGAGATCTACGACATAGATAGAATCCGTTGTGGGAAGATGTGTAGAAGAGGATGAATTGGGAGCTGGCAAAAATTTTAAAACATGGCTTAAATTGATGCTGAAGATTGATGATGGATAAGATCGATGACAAAGATGGGATCTGTTTGGAGAACATGTATGTCAAATGATAAGTTGGAAATCAATGGAACTATTAAAAATATTTCATGATCAACGGTTACAATCACCAGTGGATGAAATCAGTGACTGTTAGGTGATCTATCTAGGAAAGTTGCATGTTGTTTTACAAATCAATTGGGAAACGAAAAATAAAGGTGCAGATTAGATGGTAGAGGATATAAATGGTGGGAAATGAAGGTATAGTAGATCTACAACAACTACAAGGGCTGCTAAGTAATAGTACAAGGAGGATAGACAATAGGTTATGCAACGAAATAATGGAAAGATAAGGTTAATAGGTGATCAATATCGACGGTTAAAAAGAGAGATGGATTGAATCTATGGACAGAAATGGATATGATCTTGTGATGTGCATGGGGATTAGCAAAGGGTTTCACTTATGGAAACTAAAACCACTTTCCTATAATCCAAAACCACTATTTCATGAATAATATAAAGGAGAAGAACACGTGTTCAAGTATTATTTGTCTTTTGTGCATTGGGAGAAGGAAGCATTTTATGCATGGACAAATCCAAGTTAGAGAACTATCTTTTCAGTCGCTAGTTTTCAATATAGGCCACGTTTTCACCAGCCTACTAGTGTTTAAAAAAGGATAGTGGAGGATAAGTTGAGGCTCAACCCTTGTAGTTTTAGAAAATAGATGAAGTATTCGAAGATAGATATGGAGACGTATTTTATAATATTTTTTCTTTTGCCCCTATTCAGAAACTAAAAACCAAGCTCGATGCTTTTAAAGACTAGAGTACTAACCTACACAGCATTTTCCAGTCCCATTTGTATTTTTTTTCCAAACCAAACCCTAAATTTTCCATATTTCATTGACTGGTGTGTGTCAAATTACTCCTCCTATGAGAGGTTAATAATGGATTCAACTAAAACCAAGATCTTATGTTCTATAAATGCACTTGTTTTCTGGGATTCTCTTGTCGTCCCACCTACTTTCACATAGAGCCATGAAGATTTCAGTGAAGATTACCTAATTTAGTCCTTTAAGCATGCAACTATTGATTAAAACCAACTTTTTTTCTCCAAGTGTTTCAGATCTGATGTGTCCCTTGCCAGCCAACCTTTTCCCCTAGAAATTAACTTGTAAAATGAAGAAATAAAGCTGATTAGTTCAATGCTAAGTCAGTTTTTAGGTCTAGACACATATAGGTATGTTCCTGAGTTATTAATGAGTCTCATATTTAGAATCAGAATGAGTCATTCTTAGTCTCAGTCTCTTCAACCTCTATGCATTATATTTATGAATTCCTAGCTGAAAGTATTCACTCTCAACTAGTGAGTTTCCACAATAACAAGCATTTTATATTTCAATCGTATTCGATCAGAATGTTCCTATTTTTCAATGAAGAAAATTTGTAGTTGCCAAAAATGGTGCTTATAGCAGAAATTAGTAGTAACTTCTTCAAAGACATGAACCTATTGATGGCAGAGGTTTACATAGTATTTTTTCAGAACAAATTTCCTAGAGTGTTACCACAAATGCAGGAGGATTGACAGTTTGCTCTAGATAGGAAAATATGAGGTTGGTTCCTATTAGAAGAAAACACTCATCATCAGAGTGTATGGATTTTCTCATGACCCATATATTTTGCCATCTTTCCTTACTCCTATAGTGTTTGGTTTGGAACTTTTAAGACAAAAGTTGATAGTAGAAAATGAACATTTTATCAGTTTAAAAAAGGATTCAGAAAACAAATATCCATGGGTGATTGGGCCATTTATCATAAGAAAATAAAGATGCACTCCCTGTAGTTGAAATCCTTCTATAGGAGATGGATTTTAAGAAAGATTTTGTTGTTAATTATGATCCACAACATGTTATCTCACAAATAATAAAAATGAATAAGAACAAGGCTTTTGAGCACTAGGTACTAGAAGGATTGTCTGAAAGAGTCAATTGGCTGGATTATTCATCACTAATGAAGAATGCAGGAGTTTCACAAGAAAAACCATTGGATGTGATAAAAGCAACAGAAGTAGTCACTCCCCAAGCAATTTAGAGGTAAGATGTAAAAGAACCTTTTCAGATTCCATGGAAACAAAGGGAGAAGAAATATCAGAAACAACTAAAAGACAAAAGATTGAAGCTAGGGAAGAATTGGTAGAAGTAGTTAAAACTAGAAGTAAGAAAAAGCAGGTAAAGATCAAAGGACCATCTTTTGAAGTGTAGCAGTATGAATTTTTAGAGGTTCCTAAAACATCAATTGATAAATTTAAATCCAAATCTGATTTATATGATAAGTACATGGATGATAGGGAGATATCTTTAAATGAATCTTCAAAATTATATGCATATGTCATGAAGATGTCGATTAAATAGGTCTCATTGGTAATTGACAAAGATCATGCTAAGAATAATTTGAATTTGGAAGTTGCCACTAAGAAAAGGATAGAATAAATGAGGTTAAATCTAAAATATATACTAGTTCTTGACATGATCCACTTACACAAGGAGATAGAGGAGGTGATTTACAGTGATTGGTTGAAAATCACCTTGAAGGTATCCAGATTACAATTCACACAGACTAAAATAGAAGATCGGCTAAGGAAATAGAAGTTGGAAAATAAGGTACACAAACAGTAGATAAAGATCTTCAAGGGTATTTGATAGCTATAGACATTGAAGAAAATAAGGATAAGTCACATAGAAGATCCTTGCGGAGAAGGAGAATACAATTCAGTTGATAAAAAAGAAGTTCAAAATCCCTACCACATAATTAATTTAGACTTTTGAGTTGATAGAATTGGAGAAAGAAAAGGAGATGCTAACTAAAGAGTTGAATGACAACAAAACAAGGCTATTGAAGATTTCTAAGGAAAAGAAGGAATGGGAAAAAGAGAAAGGTCTTTTGATTGAAAAATTTGATGTTTTAAATGAAAGAAAATTGGCTTTAGAAAAAAGAAAAAGATGATAAGAGTAAAGAATGTGAAGTACAAATAATGCATCCTGTTGTAGAGACAAGTACATAATCCATTGTATAGGTCATCTCCCAAGTGAGTTTGAGGGACTTATAGATTGTTGGTCTTAAAATTATAAATAAAAATTTAGCTTATGTTGTTCTGAAGAAAGAGGAAGAAAGGAAAGCACTGGAACACAAATATAAAGAATCAGCGGATATAAATGATAAGTTAGTAAAGCAATTATATGGGGAATTACCAATGCAAGGATCAAGACACCTCATTTGGGACATGGCCATTGTTGAAGCTGTTAAACTCACACCTTATTTAAATTATATTTTGGAAAAAGAGATGGTAATAAGCATTGTCAAACAGAGTTGTACTGCAGTAAAACAAGATTTGAATACAAAGCTAGTGGACACAGATAATAATACAATTAATTTCTTGAATACTTTATCAGAGGAATATTTGAAGCTGATGGGAATTAAAGAAAGAATTACAGTGATCACCTCAGCGAAGAAGGTAGTGGGAAGAATCAACACATAGAAACTATGCAGGAAAAAATTGACATAATGCAGCATCACATTGGACCACAAGAAATTTGAAGATATGAACCAATCTCTTTCAGGGAAAACTATTGTTGATAAATTAGCAGTGGATTTTGAGATAATAAATACTTTCAAAACAATTTGTTCCCAATTTCCTCCCATTCCATATGTGGATCATGTGGAATTGAGAGTATTGGCGAAAGAAATGGCCAATCTAGAGCTTCCATCTTTGGACCAGTGGAAGATAATAGCGAAGTTTGGAAGAAAAAAGTACAAGCTACATCAATAAAGAAGTTCGAGAAATTTTGAAGACTAAATTATATTTTGAAAATAGAAAGAGTTCTAAGTAGTTAGTTTGTTAGGAGTTAAATGACAAGTGTAATAAGGGAGTTAATTTTTCCTATTTTTAGCATAGAAAATGTTATCAACTCAAGGAGCATTTGATGTATTCAAGCAAATTTTTACAATGTATTGAGGGTTGGAACCTGTGAGCAATAATTGAATTTTGTAAGAGAGCTTCAAGATTAATAAATATTCTAGAGCCAAGCAAGTTTTCTGCAAATATTCTTGTGTTATTTATTTTACAAACTATACTTTATTTTATTCATGTGAATGTGTTTCATGTTTACCTTTCCATTATATTATATTTTCATGCTTGAATGAGTGTATATTGGGTTAGAATTCATACTCTTATTCTCTGATCCTTTACTTTCAAGCAATCACAAACTATTTTACACTAAAGTTAGCATTGGATTCATATTGTGACGCCCATGGTAATGGATTGTTTCTTTAATCTTCCCTATCACCAAAACACAAACATTTTGACTGTAATAGATTAGTTACCCTACCTCTGTTAAGAACTCCATTGCAAAGAACTATCATTATTTTTTTTCCATATTTGACTCCATGCCCAATGACCACCAGTTTCATCCATTGTTATTACTAAAATTTATTTCTTTCCAAATATTTATTGCCTTTAAGTTTATTTATTTAGAGATCCCTCTCTAAAAGGAAAGAATCCATATTTTATCATAAATATTGGTTATGTGGTTACCTTGGGATTATCGTTTCACAATCAAGGGTAAATTCTGAGTGCTAAGAATTGCGGGAAAGTACCAACCTCTGGACATCATGTTGCGAAAACAGTGTCGAAAATACTTTTGATGATCATACTTTCATCTTGTGTTTGATCTCGCTAAACCATGAAACAACATCCTAAGCACAGTTCCTTCTCTATTACAATATTGTTAAAAAATGAAGCAGATACCGAGAGCATTCTTCCAACCAATATTCAAGCTCATTAAAAATAGTAAGATGGTGTCGAGCATAGTTCTTTTTTCTGTTTTGAGCTCGCTAAAAAGTGCTATGGATTCAAACATGAAAAAGGTTTCAAGTGCTATTAATACCATAGTCCTATTCGTTAAACTTTAGTACAAAGGTGTCGAGTCTACCTTTATCACTTTTTGGGGCTCTTAAAACTATTTATGAAAAAGGAACCCCACCATAGTCATCTTATGTGTTTAGAGAGAGAACATTAGAAAGAGAATAGGGATTAGGGGTGTATATATATATATTATATATATGTATGTATATATATAGAGAGAGATAATTATTGGGGATTAGGGGTGTGTGTATATATTTAGAGAGAGGTTGGGGGTTAGCAATTTAGAGAGATAGATAAAGAGAGAGATTGAGGCTTTTCAGTTTAGAGAGAGAGAGAGATGAGTTTAGAGCCTTAGAGAGAGATGAGAGAAAGAGGAGGTTATGGGTTATTAGAGAGGAAGAGAGAGATTAGAGGTTAGGCTTTTAGAGAGAGATAGATATTGGGGTTTAGGGGATAGGGGATTAGAGAGAGAGATGGAGAGAATTGGTTTAAGGGTTATATATAGAGAGACAGAGATAGAGAGAGAGAGGTTTGAGGTTAGGGTTTTAGAGAGAAAGAGAGTTAGTAGTTAGGGATTTAAAGATTAAAAGAGAGAGAGTTTAGTTTATAAGTTATGGGTTTAGAGAAAGATATTGGGGGTTAGGTTTTTATTGAGAGAGATATTGTGGGATAATGGTTTAGAGAGAGAGAGAAATATTGGAGTGTAAAGGTTTAGAGGGAGAAAAATTAAGGGTTTAGGGTTTAAAGAGAGGGATAAATAGAAATAGATATTGTTGGTTAGCAAGTTAGAGAGAGAAGGATAGAGAGATATTGGAGATTAGGGATTTGTAGACACTGAGAGAACCATTTGGTATTAGGGGATTAGAGAGAGAGGTAAGGGGTTAGCGAAGAGAGAGAGATATTGTGGCCTATTGGTTTAGAGAGAGATAAACATTGGAGTGTAAAGGTTTAGAGAGAGAAAACTTAAGTGTTAGGGGTTTAGAGAGAGGCATAAATAGAAATAGAGATTATGGGTTATGAGGTTAGAGAGAGAGATATAGGTTTAAGGTTATGGGTTTAGAGAGATAAACATATAGAGATATTGGAGGTTATGGGTTTAGAGACACCGACAAAAATATTTGGGATTAGGGGATTAAAGAGAGAGAGAGAGAGAGAGAGAAAGAGGGAGGGAGGGAGAGGGAGGGTGAGAGAGAGAGATTTGAGGTTAGGAATTTAGAGTAATAGAGAGGGAGACAAAGAGGGAGAGGTTTAGGGTTAGGTGTTTAGATGGATAAAGAGAGAGATTCTAAGGGTTGGTAGTTTGGAGAGAGGGANTATATACACATAGAGAGAGAGAGAGAGAGAGAGATTCTAGTTTAGGGGTTTCAAGAGATAAAAGGGGTTAGCATTTTAGAGAGAGAGAGAGTGGGACTATAGGTTAGGGGATTAGAGAGAGAGAGAGAGAGGGTTAGGGGTTTAAAGATAGAGCAAGAGAGACATATTTTGGGTTAGGGGTTGTAGTAGGGATTTCTCCCTTACTACAGGGTAGGAATGGCTACCTTCCATCTATAGTACTGAAGGGTAGGGTTCCTGGTGGTGGATGCAAAGAAAATAGACAAGAAAAGAAAGAAAATAGAAATCAAAACCCCTTTGCACACAAGGTTATGGGTTGAGCTCCAATACCCTGCATACAACTTGTTAGAAACATCCAAAGACGTGCAAGCAAACCATGAAAACCTGCAAGTATATGTTAAGCAATAGATCTGCAAGAAACTATGTTAGAAAAACTAAAATAAACAACACAAAATAGAGATTATACCTTCTATGGGTGGAAATGGGCCAACATTCCCTAGGTTGGAGAAGCACCTCTCTTGAGAATGGGGAAGCTATGGCTCAATGGGAGAATGGATGAGAGGAAGAGTGAATGGCTTCAGAGGCAAATGATCTCAGGGCACTCACTCAGGAAGCATAATAATATGAAGGGAAGGAATGAATTAAGAGTGACCCCCACCCCTCTATTTATACTTTTTCTCAATACTTTTAGGGTTTTAAGCCCCTGGTTGGGGCTTTAGCCTCTTTTTTGGGTTTTTAGCCCCTTTCACTCAATCTTTAGCTCTTTTGGGGGTCTTAATCTCCTTTGAGGGGTTTTAGCCCATTTTTGGAGGTTTTAGCCCCTATGAGAGATATTTTGGCTCTTTTTAGGGGTTTTTAAGCCTTTTTTAGGGTGTGGGGGTCAAGTGGGGTCAAATGAGGGTCGTGTGTGGGTGTCCTTGGGTGGCGTAGGCCATGTAGAGCTGAGTGAGGGATTTTTTGGGTTAACAGATTGCCCCCTAATGTGTGAGGGTAGGAGCTCATCGTATGGCCGATGGACATCATAGGATTTTCTTGTGGAGAGGTGGTGCTTCCTGGGCTAGGGCATGGCAGATTTTGGTTTTTGTATTAATATGGCTCCCATCAATGGGTGAGATACAAATAATGTGTGACATGTATCTGGACAAGGCAGGCATCCCCATGCTCATAATTATGTCAAATGAATAATGTGATCTATGCTCTATAATACAAGAGTCAATCATGTACAACTGATGATACATAGTGGTTGCCTCAATGAGAGGATGAATACAATAATGATCTGAAGAACTGCTACATTAGACCCATGGGGAGTCTCATGGAATGCTATATCTTCATGACTAATATCCTGCTGGATCTGGAATGGTACATAGCTGTATGGACTCACTAATAAAGAGTTAGAGTCTTTGTGGTACAAGTATGCTGCATTAATCATAAATCTATATAGAAGCACTACTGGGGCTTTTGAAAACTGTCTTCAACGCAACCCAGAAATCACAAGGGAAATGAACCTGTTGGGGTCCCTCAAATAGACTCATCAATGTGCTAGAGTCAGGTGACATCCGAGGTATTCAACCAAATACTACACATACCAATACCCTGTATGAATCTCAATGGTGCGGTGATGTAGCTAGAGTCAAGCACGTGAGAAACAGCTATCCCAAGAGGCACTAAGGACTCCTCTCAAGTGGTACAAGGAACTCATCAATGAGGTTAATGAAACCAGGATACAATGACCTCTGGAATACATGTCTTGTTTTTGACAGAGGGAGACCTACCCCTGGTCAAGAAAATGGTGTTTCCTTGACCAGAAGCACGAGGGAGATAATTGAAAGATGTGAGACAATCTGAGGACTAACCCACTGAATGGGGGGGGGGGGAGGGGAAGAGTTGAATAGGGGAAGAGGGAGTGTAGTAGACTCAAACTGTCTTTTTTCAGAGTATGACGGCAGAGCAAACTAGGAACTAAATAAAACTGACTCATGGGAAAGGGATCATAGTTGTAATACTGGGAATGTTACTGCAGATGAGAAATACTTGGGGGAGGTAAACTTTTGGTATTGATGGGATCCAAGGAAGACACATTGCATAGTACTGTGAACAAAGGAAACCCAAAGTGGGAATGTTGCCAAACTATTATCTATGGGGTGGTGTCTAAAGACACCGTTGTGGTACGATCTCGTGGATTTTTGGCAAGCCTGAAAAAGTAAATGCTCGATGGTGCTTTCAATTTTAGAGAGTCTGAAAGCATGAAGAAGACTCCAGTGGGGGATATTTTTCATTGGTAATATCCTGTGCCTGAAAAAGGATAAATATATACATAGGAGAGCTCACCCATCTTGTAGGGGATGAGATATTTCTTTACCGTTTGTAGTCCAATTAGGCTGGAAAAGGTTAAACCTATATTGACTGGACTATCATTCAGATACTTTTACAAGCATGAACGAAACCAAGTTTGCTCGGAAATATTTTCTTGATGAGAAGGATAGAAAAGAGCTTAACAACAACCCATGGTGAGATTTTTCATAAAGTTTGGCCCCTCTGCCTGATAAATCGTAAAAGTATGTAGAGGGGAACGGTCTTGGCTTGAATATGCCAAGGTGGTCCTTTTTGTTTGATGGTCTACATAGTATGAAAAAGGAGATAAGAGAGACAATGTAGATGCCATTTCCTATAATTTAACAAGCAGGAAAGGAATAAGCTACACTCGTCCGTCTTTTCATTCTTTTAGGAGTTAGAAAAGAGCTTAAAAGAAACTCTAGTATGGTCAACCAACAGAAGAGGCACAGGTGGTGCCCCTATGTCAGGACAGTGGACAGTGGTCCAAAGTTCATCCATGTAGTATGGATGGAGAAGGTGGCTCTTAAACATACCAATACATGCATGGGATAGATCGTGGCAGAGGCACACAAATCAAGGTGGCTCTCGAACAGAGGTCAGGAGAGTCGTGTGTGAGTTGTGATGGACGGACTTGACTACATGTGATGTGAGTGCAATTCCAGAGGCATTTATATGCCAAATGCATGCAAAGGAAATGATCCATTATGCAGAAGATGGTCCGAAGATCCGCATAAGGTGCGATGGATGGATTAGATAGCTATATGCTAAAATTCAAAATGATGTGCCTTACGGGTGGTGGCCTAAGAACCCGCATGAGTGGTGGGAGGCAAGTGTGATGAAATTATAGGTCCGAAGACACTTGCATCACCATGATGTGACTCATAAATCAAGGTAAATTTTGGGAAGTGGTCCTAAAAATTAATTATTAAACATGAGATGATGGTCTCATAAGGAGATAGAAATTTGAGCCCGAAGGTGTGAGAGGTGTCTCGAACAGGTTCTGGGTGACTCTGAACCAGCAGCTAATGGTGCTACCCCTAAATGGGGGGTTTTTGATTTGTGGTAAAAACATTGTAAAACAAAAAGGGACAAGACTATATTACAAGATGAACTGTACGTCACTTAAAGAGGTGACGTTAGAGGGAAAGTGGTTTGGATTTCCATGGGATCAGCAATCATTCCTTTGTGTGACATGATGAACCCTATGAGATGGCCCGTTGGGACATAGAAAACACACTTGAAAGGGTTCAAGTGGATCCTATACTTATGACACCGTAGGAAGGTTTTCCACAAGTCATCTATGTGTTGTGCTTGCTATCGTGACCGCACAATGAGGTTGTCAAGATAGACCAACATGATGTGGATGAGGTCGCGGAAGCAGTGTGTCATGGCACGCTGTAAGGTGGCTCTAGCGTTCTTCAGACCAAAGGGAATTACTTGATAGGTGAATTTGCCCCATGGGGTTGTGAATGCAGTCTTGTAATGATCTTCTTTCTAGATCTGGATTTGGTTATATCCAAAAAACTTGTCCATGAAGGAAAATACCTCATGTCCGACGCATGCATCGATAATCCAATCGATGAAGGGTGTTGGGAGGTTGTATTTGGGACACGCCCAATTTAGATCGTGAAAGTCTGTGAAAACTCAGATGGTACCCTATTTTTTATTCACGGGAACAGGATTTGAAACCCAATTGGTGTATGCAATGGGGTAAATGAAACCGACTGTACACAGCTTCTCTATTTCGGCTTTGACTGCGACCGCTTTGGAAGGATGGATGGGTGGTTCCATATGGTGCACGAGGGCCACATCGGGCCATGTGTCGATTTGGTTTTCCACGATGGATGGATCCAACCCAGTAATTTCAGTGTAATGCCAGGTAAAGATGTCGTGGAATTATTGGAAGAGAGATTTGTAGGCAGCGACTTCTTCCAGCGAGTAGCCCCTAGCATGATTTCTTCAACAACCTCAGGGTTGGTTGAGAAGTTGATTTTGATGGTTGGCGAGATGTTGGCCATGTTCCCTTCTTCGAAGGTGTCTAGTGTTGGAATGGGGTTTTTGAACCAGTCGAATTTCCCATGAATGAAATCTTTGGTTTCCACAAAAAATTGGTCAGACTGCAACACAATTTATTTGGGGAGGAAGAAGGAGCGACGGTGCATGTCATCCCATGGGTATTCCAGGGAGGTTAAGGATTCAAGTATCTCCTCGTCATTGTGGAAGAAATGAAGAGATAGGTCTCATGGACCGTCATTGGTGGTGGAGACTAGAGGGTCAGTAGAACTAGACATCATGTAAATGGACATTGTGTCCGAAGAAGGAGGTGGGTGTTATAGCTGATTTCACCACTCCACATGAATCACACTTTGTATGGCCTTCCCCTGTCCTACTACAGACTCCTTAGACCCCATGGACCATTTTTTTTCATTTGATGTTTCCTTGATCATCCCTAAAAACATGTGAAAAATGATACACGCAACTTTTAAACCTATAAGCGCATATATACGTGGATTTGACCACTAAAACCGCGTACATCGTGATGTGTGCATAATCCAAATCCTTTTGGAGTTTTCCTTGACATGGATCCGACTCATTTGACTCCTAGCCTTCCCTATGCCTTGAGATCGCTTGGATTCAACCTTTCATTACCCCGTTGAAAGATATATAAGGAACCCCTTGGTACATTGAAGGAAAAGAAGAGAGAATTGAGAGCAAAGAAACTATAGTCCATTGTTGCCAAAACTTATGCTTGAGTTTGCATCCCTTTGTCTCTTGGAGCACTAGTGTGTTCTTACCAAGCTTGGCTTTTCCTTGTGAGCTTGCTATCGAGAGATGGAGGATTGAGGTGGTGGAGGACCAAGTGGGGGATTCAGTTTCTCCAATTCGCAGACATGCCGACAGAGGTTGTATCTTGTAATCTTTGATTTATATTAATAGAAATATCTTTTCCTATCCAACAATATGTGTTTGAATGAATATTTTATCCATGGGATTATGTCAAATGCTTATACATTATTGATTATATATGCTAGAATAGATCTAACATCATGATATATAGAATGCTTGTATTGTTTACTTGTTGTTGAGGAAGTAATCTATCAATTCAAGCTGAAGTTGGAAAGCTCAACGGGGATCTACTTCAACTGTTCGGAATAAGGTACGAGGTCTGATCCTTTAGTGTTAGACATTTAATTTCTATTGCATATTGGAAAGGATTGATTTCTGGAGTCAAGCCATCTGTTGTGGTACCCCAAGCCATAGGAATTTCTCTCCGTAATAGAATTGGTGACTCTGCTGGGGATGTTCCTTGTTTTTCTTTGGGGTTGGGGGAACAATGGGCTTGATATTATTGACTTGCTCTTGGTTTCTCCTTGTTTATGTGTCACATTTTATAGTATGTTTGTCCATTGACACTCCCCTTTATTGGTTTGTCCTTGGCCTGCTTTTTACCACTGCCTTCTCTACATACGTGGATTTTTGGCCAAAAGTCGCGTACATACACGGCTATTCTTTAAACAGTCACGTACATCCTCCCTTTTGGTTGAGTTTGATGTTGTGGGAAGTTTCTGGGTGGGTTGTGAGTGTGGTTGGGTCTTCCTTAGGTCTGATGTTGTCTATTGGATGCTTCTTTTGTGACCAGAAATTGCTTTTTCATTGATTTTTCTTTGAAAGTAGTTTTAGTCATTTATCTTTTTTGTTTTGCCATTAGTGCATTACTCTTTTTTGTCTCGGTGTCTTGCTGGGCTTGTCTTTTATACTTGTTGCAGAGGCGGAGAGTTTTAGATGACTTTTATTGCATTTTTCATTCTTTTATATTGAAAAATACAAAGTAGTTGCATCTTAGATATGGATTTGAGGAGGTACTTGCATTGGATCGCTTGGATGAGAGTTTTATTTAGGCTTTCATATAGGAAGGATTGCATTGGCATTTAGAAAGGAATATATATTTATGCATCTCATGTAGTGGCATACCCTATTTTTCATTTGACAAAGATTGCACTCAGCATTGTTTGTTATGGTGTGCATATTTACTTCACTGCTGAGTCATAACTTCGTTAGTTGCACGAGCATTTCCCTTTGAGTAATTACAGCCAATTAAAATCGACGCTAAATTAAAATGAATTACACTCTTTTCTTTTCTAGGGTGCACCAACAAGCTTAGGTTTTAGGATCTTGGAATAGTTCATTGTAAGTTAATTCTCCAAGATCACTAAACAACAACATGTGTGTGTGTCTGTCCAGGTGAGAGTGTGAAATTCCTTGGTATAATTGGTGTTTCTTAGGATCCTCCTCTCAAAAGGGAGTTAAGCACAAGGCAGTGTGAGCAGTTATTGATTGGGATGACCCCTAGTCATAACTAAGTAGCACTGGAGATATTTCCAGGATTGTATTCGTATTTGGGGGCTCTTTCGAGATTTTCGGGCTTTGCTACCATGCCCATACGGTCGATCCCTCCTGTGACTGTCCACCTGAGCATTGGTTATATTGAGGTGACCTTAGTTTCCTTACCTAGGTATGATAGGGGGTACTGGTAGAGGTTATTCTGTAGGTGTTCTGGGTAGGTAGAGGTTGGAAAGCACAGTATCTTTATGCATTGAAGCTGAGGGCCACTATAATTGTTTACGTACCTCCACTTGTAGTGTATGGAGTTTCAATCCTCTCCCAGGAAAGACATACCTACTGCATTCGGGAGCTCACATATCCTCCCCTTAGTTTGCTTGTATTTTGGCTGTAGATTTTCTTAGGAGTGTGCTCTTTGTGTGCTAGTTGGCCTTTGGGATCGTGGTTACTTGAGTATATTTATGCTCTCTTGAGTTCAGGTCCTTTTATTTTCGACATGCCTGGTATCCTATCACCCGTATTGGTCCTAGTACGGACCATAGTGTTAGACTTGGGGGCATCACAACCCCTTACCCTGCTCATAGATTTGGGAGTGGTCACATTCCGCCCTCTACTCCATTTGTGGAGGATGTTGATTCCTTTCTCTCGGTATTTACACTGGTGGTCACCCTCATGGGGGTGGTAGTGGATGCGTGAACGTTGGGTCTACACCTTACTTTCCTTTTTATGTCCCATTGTTCACCGCATTGTTTCCTTTGGGTGTATTTTTCATGATCATTCCTCCCTATATCCTATAGTTTGGATTCTTTATTGACTATTTTGGGTTGTTTTGGACTAATATGGTTGTCATGTAGGATCCAGTTTTTGTACACTCTCTTCAAGGTTTTGACCCATTTGTGCCTATCACAGGTATTATGTCTGAACTGGCATATAGGTTAGGATGTCACATCCGCTTGCACTTATGCATTGCCTTATGACTGTTCCATCTTAACCTTAGGTACAAACCCATTCCATGGTATCACAAAACCTTCATGCTACTATTAGAAGTGGTACTATCTGAATGGTAGAGCTTTCCTATACATGGGTGTCCTAGTTAGCTCCCTTTTGCATTTGGTACCCATGTTGTGAGTCCTCTCTTAGGTCTGGGAGTCCCCCTTTAGTCCCGCCATGTCCTTGAGCAAGAGCTTCATACTCCTCTTGAACTTTATGCTGTCCATTTCCCTCAGGACTCCCTCATGTCAAGTTGTGAATGCATTATCATGAGATTTGCCTGCCTTATTGAGCTTTATTCTAGCTTCCCTGACATTGTGTTTCAGCCATATAGCCTGAGCTTGTCTCATGTCTATCCATGCAGAGCCATTTTTTATATCCTTCGCAGCTTGATTCCCTTTTTACCGGGAGGGGATTTTCCCCTGAGTATCGATATCCTACACGTGTATCCTTGCATTGAGCATAGGTATGTTCCACCGCTTGGAACTAGTTTGTTTTCCCTTATGACACTCGTCTCCTCCTAGTATGTAACTATAAAGCTATTTTATTCTTTTTTCAAGCTTTTTAAATAACTGAAAAAGTCTAAAAAAATAAAAAAACCAAAAAGTTGGACAAGGAAAGATGTTATCTGTGGCAACTGTCAAGTCGTTTTTCTTTCGAACAAAGCACTGTATATCACATCCATTGGTTGGGTTATAGTTTGACATTAGGAGTTGTACTCGTTTATTTGAGTTTATCTCCACCAACTAGTTAAGCTTCCAGTCCCTATGGAGCCTCTGTTGATGCCTCCTATGTCGCAGAGATGTCCCAGTTTGTATATCGAGTCTATGTTGCCTTCATTCAGTCACAATACGCCGTTATGCTCTTGTTCGAATGAAGTTGAAGCCTGAGTTGGCCATTCCTCAGTTATCTTGACTTTGCATGTCGGCCATTCCCGGTATAGTTCCTGTTTCATGCACATTATGATCGAGTCCTTCCACATTATACAGCTTTGTTGAGTACCTCATGTTGGATTATGGGGGATTCCTTAATGCCCTCCTTCCAGCGGATTTCATCCCATCGATTTCAGATCATTTATTCTGGGATTAGAATCTAGAGTCATTTTTTAGTGCCTTGAAAGTGGCAGTCATCAGTGGCAGGTTCTCTTGCCATCGACAGTTTTTGGGAGTACATCAATGTCCCCTGATCAATGGATCCTCTCAAGTGTTCGACCTCAACACATTTATTCACACTTGTTAGTTTTCACTCTAGTACCTTGATTCCCATTTTCATTATCGTTGGGTGATCTCGCGTCTGTTAATGGTATACATTAACGACCAGTAATCAGATGATGGACTACTATGTTTGACCTCGACACCTCTATTTGCATAGTAGGACATGTACTTGTAGTGGTTTATATAGAAGACTTTCCAGATTGGTGGCATCTCTTATATGCTACCTCCTTGATCGTGCCAGTGTTCATGAGATTTCAGCTCTCGTGACTTGATTCCAGTATATGTCAAATATTTCCAGCCACTATGGAGATATTGGTCTGTTATATCTTCAGCCATTATGGAGATCATGGTCCTTTGTATATCTTCATCATGGAGATTCTGATATATGTATATTGTATGTGGTGATGACCACATATGTGATATCATGTATCATGCCTATTCATGGCCATTGTACTCTTATGTATCTGGGACTGCTATATGTAATTGCAGTTATGTGCAGAGTTGTATTAGTGTACTATGATGATTGGGTGGCTGGTCTTCCATTAGGGATCCTTCATCACTACACTTATGGGATGGACTTATAATGTATTTCGGCCATCGTATGACCCCTTTGACCTCACATATTAGGGGGCATATGTTATAGTTGATTTCACCACTCCAGGTGAATCACACTTTGTATGGCCTTCCCCTATCCTGCTGCAGACTCCTTAGACCCCATGGACCATTTTTTGTCGTTTGATGTTTCCTTGATCATCCCTAAAAACATGTGAAAAATGATGCACGTGACTTTTAAACCTACAAGCGCGTATATACGTGGGTTTGACCACTAAAACTACGTACATCGGGATGTGTGCATAATCCAAATCCTTTTGGAGTTTTCCTTGACATGGATCCGACTCATTTGACTCCTGGCCTTCCCTGTGCCTTGAGATCGCTCGGATTCAACCTTTCATTACCCCTTTGAAAGATATATAAGGAACCCCTTGGTACATTGAAGGAAAAGAAGAGAGAATTGAGAGCAAAGAAACTATAGTCCATTGTTGCTAGAACTTATGCTTGAGTCTGCATCTCTTTGTCCCTTGGAGCACTAGTGTGTTCTTCCCAAGCTTGCCTTTTGCTTGTGAGCTTGCTATCGAGAGATGGGGGATTGAGGTGGTGGAGGCCCAAGTGGGGGATTCAGTTTCTCCGGTTCACAGACGTGCCGTCAGAGGTTGTATCTTGTAATCTCTTATTTAGATTAATAGAAATATCTTTTCTTGTCCAATAATATGTGTTTGAATGAATATTTTATCCATGGGATTATGTCAAATGCTTATACATTATTGATTATATATGCTAGAATAGATCTAACATCATGATATATAGAATGCTTGTATTGTTTACTTGTTGTTGAGGAAGTAATCTATTAATTCAAGCTGAAGATTGGAAAGCTCAACGGGGATCTACTTCAACCGTCCGGAATAAGGTACGAGGTCTGATCCTTTAGTGTTAGACATTTAATTTCTATTGCATATTGGAAAGGATTGATTTCTGGAGTCAAGCTATCTGTTGCGGTACCCCAAGCCATAGGAATTTCTCTCTGTAACAGTGGGGGGTGAACTTATTCGATCAAGGTGATCTCAAATTCAAGGGAATGTTGACGAAGGTTAGCTAAAGCCAATCAGAACTTGGACAATTCTTGGCACTGGTGAAAATAGTGTCCATACAAACCACAGAGGGCTTAAGCATGGTTTGTTCTCAATGAATTGTTTCTCACTATTGGCCTGCTTGGAAGTTCAACCACGAGGAGGTTTTCCATTGTATCCATGGCATGCAAATGCACATGAATTATGGGAATATCAGGGAATTTTTGAGTTGGATGGACCTGTTCTTCGCAGACAGCGCAAGGCAGGATCTATCGAGGTTCAGTGGTAGATTTCGCATTTTTTCCCCTAGCCCTTTTTGGGTGGGGCGGTGCGGGTGCGGGTGCGGTGGTTGGTTTTTGCGGGCCGGGTGGAGGATGCGATTCGACCGCAATGGGTTGCACATGGGTTAAGACTACCTGGGGCATTGGTGGTTGAGCCGGTGGATCAAGATACCACAAAGGAATTCCCAATGTAAAGTTCGGTAAGTTTAAGGTGGCCATTACTGGCTTGCTCATGACATCAGGCGAGGGAAAGAGGAAGGGAATTGTGTGGAATAGGGAGGAGCCCAAATAACTCCCTGATGTTTGCATCATGTGGGGGTGAGGTTGTGGTGATGGATGCGCATAATGCTGCGACTATGGATGATGCTGTGGCTGTTGATGATGCTGTGACTATTGATGGTGTTGGGGTTGTGAATGTTGTTGTTGTTTGGGTGCAACAGTGTTGGATGAGAGCATGCACAAATCCACAGTCTCATCTGGTGTCAATGCTGGTGACACTAAGGGGAAAGAAGTCATCACGGTGGTATTGGAAAACAACCCAGGGCCCACATTCAACAATGGGGAGGCTGGTCTGTTGTCAACCATGGTGTTGACCACAGGGATAACATTCGCGGGTGTGGTTAGTCCTTGCAGATCAATGGTGTTGATCGTAGGAATAACGTTGGTGGGCACGGTTAGCCCTTGTAGATTGTGATAAGTCAGTTGATCAATCATCATGATTTTGCCTTCATGGGGGGACATCATGAGACAAAAAATAGTTGATGCTACGGCTCTCATGGTGTACATATAAATTCTTCCGAGGAGAAGGTTATAGTCCAATTGAGCATTGACAACCTTTATGTCAATCAGTACTATTTTCTCGGCTAATGTGATGGGGACATGGGGGAATATTTCTTGGGCTTTAGTGGGATGGCCATCATAAGCCTGCAGAGTAGTAGAGGATGGTTGCATAATTGGGGATCTAAGCTTCTACTAGACTAGGGTAGACATAACGCACGTGGATGCCCCCTCATCCACTATGCACCGGTGCACGACCAAATTCTAGATAGACACAGGGATTTAGAAGGCAATGGTTGATAGCATCTGCGGTTCTCCATTCTCCACGTCGAATGTAATCAACTTGGAGTTAGAGGGGTCCACGACACTAAGGGCGGCTAGTAAGACTTTCCACTACGTTGGGAAAGTTTTGAGTACCTCAAGAGCGGACATGGAGGTAGGTGTTTGTTCCAAATCATCCACGATGTTGTCGCTGACAGCAGCTCTAGCCATGGCTTTGTTGGCAACCCGACGTATGGGGGGGCATGGGAAAGGGGGTAACTAAAGAGGTGCATTGATTGTTTTAGACGTAGATGTTGCTCATGTGCCAGCGGGTTCGGTGTTGGTTCCGTACTAATTTTGTATGGTTTGTAAATTAACCTCTTCAGTTGTCATAGCTAACAAGTGGTGGACACTTGTTTCTACTATGGGAGGTTCCCCCAGAGTGTTGGGATTGGGTTGGGGAGGGGGTGCAGTTGCTACCAATCCTTGGACTGATAATGAGTTTTGGAGCAACATAGGAGGAGGTCCTAGTGGTGTCGGATTGGGTTGGGCTTGGTCTATTGTATTGGTGGCATGTTGAACCTCATTCATAATGGCCTGCTTAGCATGACCCATGAAGGGACACTCAAATGTGTAGTGCCCATAGACCTCGCATAATGTGTACGGTTGGTTTGTATGCAACAGAGCGTCGCATCTTGGTGCATTTGGTCGCTGAGGATTTTGGGCTAGCCGGTTTGCCACAACATTGTTGGGAGGATTTGGTTGTTGACCACCTCCCTCTGGTTGATTGTTTCCTTGGTTCCAGGGTTGGTTATTCCTGGCTTTTCCTTGTTGGTTATTGGGGGCTGGCTGGTTGGGACAATTTTGTTGTGCAAACACCTATCCCAATGGAGTAGGTGGAGCTGGGGCGGGGGCTTGGATAGCTTACACGGATCCACACAAATCCCTGTCTGCTCCAATTGGTGAGAGCGTGTATGATGACTTAGGTCTCGTGTTCAAACCCCCTCTGGCTTTAAACCTAAAAATATTCCTATTGGGGCTTATGGGGGAGTTTTTTGAGTCCCTGCAACCATAGCCGACCACCTTCTCTAGAGTCGTCGGTGAAGGAGCGCCTACGTTTGGTCTGAAAAGTGTATTCCTCAACAATGAAGAATAAGCCTCCACCAAACCATCCTCTCGACCATCACCAGATTTCCCTGCTGCGGAGGGAGAGGGTGAGGACTTATCTAGTAATGCGAAGCCTGTGAGGTTCGATCTCGATATACTAGGAATGAACCTATCGTTGTACTGGCTCCATGAAGGGGATGGAGTGCTGCCCATAGGACCACCCGCTCGAGCTCCTTCTGCAATGATTACACACAATGTGCTACAAGACATTCCAGGCGCCAGATTCAGCTGTGAATACGATGATCTCCTCATGGTGCCACATTTTTTTGAGCTTGATTCTTCCATGCTATCCATATTCCTTTGGGATTTTCGTAAACCAAAAGGATCAAACTCATGATCTGTTGTTACCCAAGCTCATACAGATTTTTCTGTTATAGAAACACCAGCCTCGAGAGTAATGGCAGCATATAGACACTATTTCCCATGTCTTCAAGGAACGGATTACGTGGCTGATGGATGATGTGGCGGAGCAATGGAACAGTGAAAATTTGGCAGGCTTTCTTATTACCAAGGCCACGTAAGACCGTATATATCCGTAGATCCTTTGTTGTGAAATTAGTATTTTCATTTTACTTTTTTCAGTGGCAATGAATAGGTGACCATTATCTAAGTGAAGTGGCTTGATGGTAATTAAACATGGTTACTGGTTACGCTCATGTTTTTTTAAAATTAATATTTTCTTTTAATTTTAAGAGGAATTAGATTTGGAGTAGTTGATTGGTAAGATGTTTTAGATTTTAAGAGGAATTAGATTCAGAGTAGGTTATCGGTAAGAAATTTGAGAGTTTTGGGTGAATTTTTTTATTGGAATTTTTTTTTTTTTTTTTTTTTTTAAATCTGAATTTTGAAGTATTTAATTTATTTTTTGGAATGTATAACTGGATTCAACATCATCAAATATCTTAATACTTAAATGGCACTAATATTATTGCAAGGAAGAAGTGCATTTTACATCTCACTAGGGGATAGATGTATAACTCTTTCCGTGCTCATGTTAGAGTTGACAGGTGTTTTTTATAAAAATAATAAAATATTATAGAGCTCATTAGGGGATAGATGTATAACTCTTTTCATGCTCATGTTAGAGTTGACAGGTGTTTTTTATAAAAGTAATAAAATATTATAAAAATAACCTATCAACTGAAATTAAATTTAAATTATTTAGAATTGCATATATATAAAACAATATAAATTAGATAAACTAAAACCATAAAAATTAGATTACACATTTCTACACTTTTATAACCTGTCAACTAAAATTAAATTTAAATTATTTAGAATTGCATATATATAAAACAATATAAATTAGATAAACTAAAACCATAAAAATTAGATTACACGTTTCTACTCTTTTATAACCTGTCAACTCAAATTAAATTTAAATTATTTAGAATTGCATATATATAAAACAATATAAATTAGATAAACTAAAACCATAAAAATTAGATTACACATTTCTACTCTAAAAAAGGGTTTGCATCTTGAGAGATTTGATCCATTTCGGTGCTTGATAGATCCATTTTTTTAGCATTTTAGTATAAAGCTAAAGGTATGTGTTTTTAGAAACTATATGATCCTTTCAAAGTTGAAATTTAACATTGAGGTTTTTAGTGAGTTAAAGGTGAGGTGTTTTTAGCAATTACATGATTTTTTTACAATTGAAATTTAACAGTTAAATAAATTTATTTGTTATTTTGGAAATAAAAATATGGATATGTTTCAAAATTAAACATTATAGATAGAAAACAAATTTTTATTTTAAATGTTAATTTGAATTTGTATGAATAAGTTTTTTTTATATGTTATTTGTAAGATATATTTAAAGGAGTAGGAGATGAGAACCATTGAAATTTCAGATCAAGATAATGAAATATTATTCATTAGGAGTTGAGATGTGTTTTGGTTGCTTTAATGTGAAATTTTAATTTTCAAAAGCTTTGTAGGAGCTATTTTTAAGTTGAGAATTTTTAACATGTTAGTAAGGCTATAAATTCATATAGGACTTCATTTATTTTAGTTGTGGTTAATGAGTTTTCAATGCTAAAATTGAGATAATTGAAACAATAAAAGTGTTTCATTATATTGCATGCTATGTGTTACATATTCAATTCTAACCTAAATGTCAAATTAAAAAACAACAGACACTCTATGGTGCAAGTGGCAAGCCATGGAAGAACTATTAATGATGCTTGAACTAGGTTTGAGCTTGAAGTTTCATTAGACACCAACTTTGCTTTCATTTATTTACATTTTTTTACCAGCCACTTCCTTTAGTTGATTGTCTTCTTCATTGTATTTAATGTCTACCACATCAATGATTTAATGTACATGCCATATTATTTAATTGAATATTTCTCTCTATATTTGATACAAGTTATTGACTTTTCTAGTATGTAACATGTATGCTTCAAAATATAATGCTTATAATGGATGATACAGTGTACATACCTCATTTGAAGCCTTCAACCATACAATTTGTATACTTCTCTCTATATTTAATGTCTACCACATCAATGATTTAATGTACATGCCATATTATTTAATTGAATACTTCTCTCTATACTTTATACAAGTTATTGACTTTTCTAGTATGTAACATGTATGCTTCAAAATATAATGGTTATAATGGATGATATAGTGTGCATACCTCATTTGAAGCCTTCAACCATATAATTTGTTTTCATTTTGTATTATTCACGTCCTTTGGCTTTGTAAGAATATATGAATTAAGATAATGCACTTTGTAGTCATAGTTGATTGTCTTCTTCATTACATTGAATATCTATTACTTCAAGGATTTATTCATATTATTTAATTAAATATTTCTTTTTTTCCTCATAAAAAAAACATCATAATTCATTATATTGATAATAAAACTATATATTGCATTGATTAAATAGGTATGATTTGCTTTCATCCCTTTGGGCATCTAAAAGAAGCATAGCTTCAAAACAGAAAATCATAGATTTTCTAAATCATATACATAATATCCTAACTATAATACAGCAAGAATTAATAATTTATTGTTAATTTCTGCTAAGATATATTATTTTATTATTTTAAATATTTTTGACAGAAAGTCAAAAATAAAACATTTGTAATAAATTAATTTTTTAATTAATAAAAGATAACGAAGGGGGCATAAATGAAATAGTTGTTGAAGAGTTTTTGTTGACCCACAAGAGGAAAAGACAAGTGCTTGTAGCTCTTGAGTGAGAACTCAATGTGCAGGAGGCATCTATTGATGTATTTGTAACTTCAGAATGCATTCACTTATTGTATTTCATTGTACCCCGATGAAGATGTTTATTCCTCTGATCGGGAGTGTCTTTAATATAATAAAGTCATGTAAAGTCATCGAGGTTAACACTTCGTTAGAAGTCAGGGCAATAGTCCCCATAGTTGAGGGGTATTAGGGTCATTCGACTCTCCTAGCGAGGTCAGCCATGTAGAGTAATTGTCAAGTGAAAAACTAGTATAAATAGAGACTGATACTCTCTATTTGAAACACTCACTCACTCAACAATAGTGCATGAGTGATAGAAGAGGAGCTCGCACAAGTGATAGAGAAAACAGTTGTCAGAGATCATCTTTGTTTCTTTGGGTTTTACTTTTTCCATTAGCGCTCATTCTATCTTTGAGGAAGTTGTGGGGTTTTTCCTTTATGGTCTCCTCGAGGAAAATTATTTGTGTCTCTTGTCTCTTACAAATATTGTTGTGCATGTTATTCTCTCAGATAAGATCCTAGATCATATTGATTAAGTGATAAAAATCGAACATGGTATCAAAGCTAACTTGAGAAGAAGACACTATGTAGCTAAATAAGCTAGGGCTTCTTACTTTTTGTGTCTCTCCCCATAGATCATCAGCAAAAGGAGGCTAGGATAACTCTCCATTGAAGGGCTCATCTTTCTGTCGAAGCAGAATTTGATTCTAGGAATTTTCAGTTTTTGACCTGTCACTACTGCGGGAAATTAGGGCTTTTCACAAAAGAGGAATTTTTGAGTGAGCCTAGCATAGGGTTTCTCTCCTCCTCAAAATCAAAATTTAGAGACCAAGATTGAAATTTTTGGTTGGGAAAAATTTTGGGAAAGTCAAACCCTAATTTTGTTGATTTAATTGTAACTTCAGAATGTATTCACTTGTATTTCTTATCTATTGTAACCCGATGTTTATTATGGGATGTACTTATGTCATGTCATGCCCTAATGTTCCTATCAGGAGAATCTATAATGTAAACAAGTCATGTCAAGTCATTGTGGGTAACCCTCCTACTGTCTAAGGGTTAAAGTCCCTAAAGTTTCAGGGCACTAGGGTTATTAGACTCTTCTAGTGAGGTCGGCCCTAGTAGGGTTTTTGTCATGTCAGGAATTAGTATAAATAGAGAGGTGACCTCTCTATCTATCACACATCTCATCCACACTCAGTTGTAGCACATAGCTGAGGAAGAGAAAGACACTGGGGCAAGAGGAAAGAGCTTACTGCTGTTGGGAGATTTTCTTACTGTTTTTGGGTTTCACTTTGGTGCTGATTCTATCTCTGAGGAAGTTGCAGGGTTTTCTCCATTTATGGTTTCCTCGAGGAAAAACACTATGTTCATTGTCTCTTGTGTTTTATTGCTGTGCTTGTTGTTCTCTCAGTTAAAGATCCTAATGATATGCTAGCTTAATGTTTAAAATCTAACATGGTATCAGAGCTAACCTGAGAACAAGACACTACGCAGCTGTGAGAACTAGGGATTCCTATTCTTTGGATCTCTCTCCACATATTTTCAGCAAAAGTAAGGTGGAATAACTCTCCTCCCTAGGGAGCATCTTTCTGTCAAAGAAGAATCCAATTATGAGGTTTTTTAGTTTTGGACTCACCACTACTGCCAAAAATTAGGGATTTTCACAGAAGAGGAATTTTTCAGTGAGCCTAGGCCTGGATTGATCTCCTCCCCAAAATCGAATTTAGGGATCAATTTCAAAGCATTTGGTTGGACAGAACTCTGAAAAAGAAAAATCCTATTCTGCTCCTGAACCAGTACTGCAGGATTTCAGCTTCAAATCCATATCCGACATCTTAACCTGGTAAGATATAAATATTTTGTATTTCCATTTGAGGTTCTCAGTTAAGATGTCTCATCATACCAATCTTGATGAAAAGCTTGAGGGAGATGATAACTTCTGAGCTTGGAAGTATAGGATCTCCCTGGTCCTGGAATAAAATTAGTTCGACTCCTATATCCAAGAGGAGGTTCCGGTTCCAGAGGGAGATGAGGCCAAGGCCTTCCATAAGAAGAATTTGGTTATGGCAAAGAGGATCATTGCTGATTCTATCAAGGATCACCTCACTCCACAGGTGTCCTCCCTCAAGACACCTAAAGCCATGTTTGATGCCCTAACCAAATTGTTTGAAGGGAAGAACATCAATTGGAAGATGACTCTAAGGAACTAGTTGAAGAATGTCAAGATCAAGAATGAGGAGACCATCTAGTCATACTTCACAAGGGTCTCCCAGATCAAAGTACAACTAGAATTTGTAGATGAATAAGTGGAGAATGAAGAAATTATGATGAAAACATTGAATGGCCTCTCTAGTTCATGGGATTATTTCGTCCAAGGATTCTGTGCTAGAAAGAAGTTGGTCAAGTTCAATAGACTATGGGAAGAATGCTCTCAAGAAGAAGCTTGGATAGTTGCTCGAGAAGAAAATATGGGAAGTGAAGATCAATCTCTCACATTACACTCCAAGAAAGGAAGAAGGGAAAATCATCATCACCAAGGTAAGCATTCTCATCAAAAAATTAACTTTATGAGAAGGGATCCATCCAGACACAGATGTTACACATGCATTAGAGGAAATTTCAACTCAAAATGGGCCTTTTAACTTTGATTCAAATTCCATGTCATCATGTGTTAGCCAATGAAATTGCTTTAAATTTGAAATATCGTATAGGTCTTAAACACTTTTTTAATATAAATTTGGGGATAGGTATCATAAAAAAAACTTTTTTTGTTTGTTTGTATTTTCGACATATCTCCCCATGTTTTTACTCAAATTTTGATCAGGAGAGCTCGTTGGATGCGGAATGCAGAATTAAATTCCACACCCAACGAGTACCCACTCAGCATACTTTTGACGGACCCCGCTACCCCAAAAACAAGAAATACCTAAAAAAACATGATGATGACATCATCATCATGTTTTTTCAGGTATTTCTTGTTTTTGGGGTAGCGGGGTCCATCAAAAGTATGCTGAGTGGGTAATCGTTGGATGTGGAATTTAATTCCACATCCAATGAGCTCTCTCGATCTAAATTTGAGTAAAAACACTCAGAGATATGTCAAAAATACAAACAAAAAAGTAGTTTTTTTCTTTTCTTCCTCCAAAATTAATAAATATTATTTTATTATTTTAACTATTATTTTATTAATTCTTTTTAGGAGGCCCATTCTGAGTTGAAATTTCCTCTAATGTGATGAATTAGGACACTTTGCTAAAAACTATCCCAAGAATAAGATTAGATCCAAGAAGAAGAAGAACTACAAAAGAAGACATCATGCTCACACTGCCGAGGACGATGATCCTCCCAGGAATAGAGTAAAAAAAGAAAGTGAAGACTCTTCAAGTGAAGATGAATATGTTCTAATATCCACTCTCACGGGAACTATCACACATGGAAACAAAGATTGGCTTATTGACAGTGGGGCTTCCAAGCACATGACAGGTTTCAAGGAATCCTTTGAGAAACTATCTGAACATAACTCACCCCATAAGGTGAAGCTTGGGGATGACTACCAATATCCCATAAGAGGTAGTGGCGAATCCTCCTACAAGCTAGACTCCAGAAAATCTATAAAAATGAAAGATGTCTTGTTTGTACTAGGATTGAAGAAGAATCTTCTATCCATATTGTCATAGGGATTTCTCCCTTGCTACAAGGCAGGAATGGCTACCTTCTGTCTATAGGATGAAAGGATAGGTTCCTGTGTGGAAATGCAGAAAAGAAAAGCGAGAATGAAACTAGACAGAAATAAAAGCAAGGATGGAGAACCCCTCTACAAACAAGGTTAGGGTTCTGCTTCTAATAACCTACAAACAACTATAAGAAATAGAAGACCTGCAAAAACATGTTAGACATAAACCTGCAAAAAAGAATGGGTTAGATAAAAACAAAGAAACAAAACAAAACACACATCTATACCTTCTCTTTGGTATAATGGACCACCATGCCCTGGCTAGAAGAAGCAACTCTCTCTCTCTCTTGGCTATGGAGGAGCTATGGCTCAAAGGGAGAATGAATGGATGAGAGGAGGCATGTGGGTGGCTTGAGAGACAAAGGGTCTGAAGGCATCCATGGGTAGCATAATAGTATGCAAGGGAAGAGTGTTTTGAGAGTGACCCCCCACCCTCCTTTTATAGCTTTTTTGGGGGGTTTCGGGGTTTTAAGCCCTTAGTCTGGGATTTAGCCCTATTTTTAGGCTTTTAGCCCCTTTTGCCCTAACTTTAGCTCCTTTTAGGGTTTTAGGCTCCTTTGAGGGGTTTTATCCCCTTTTTGGAGACTTTAGCCCCTAAGGGAGTTATTTATGCTCCCTTTTGGGGTTTTTAAGCTCTTTTCTTCATCCTTAAGCTTTTTTGAGGGTGTGGGGGTCTAATGGGGTGTTACGAAGGTTATGAATGGGTGTACTTAGGTGGTTTAGGCCATGTAGAGATGGGTGAGGGATTTTTTTGGTTAACAGATTGCCCCCTGATGTGTGAGGTAAAGAGTTCATCGTATGGCTAACTGACATCATAGGATTTGTTGTGTAGAGGTGGTGCTTCCAGGGCTAGGGCATGGTCGCTTTTGGTTTTTGTATTAATATGGTTCCCATAAATGGGTGAGATACAAACAATGTGTGACATGTATATGGACGAGGCGAGCATCCCCATGCTCATGATAATTTCAAAAGAATAATTTGATCTATGCTCTAAATTACAAGAGCTGATCATATACAACTGATGATACAATAATTGTTGCCTCAAATGTGAGGCTGAATACAATACTGATATGGTACATTGGACCCATGGAATTCTCATGGAATGCTATATCTTCATGACTAATGGTCTGCTGGATATGGAATGGTATATAGCTGTATGGACTCGTTGATTGAGAGTCAGAGTCTTTGTGGTACAAGTATGCAGCATCAATCATAAATATATATAGAAGCACTGTTGGGGATTTTGAACACTGTCTCCAACGCAACCCAGAAATCACAAGGGACATAACCTATTTTAGGTCCCTCAAGTGGACTCATCAATGTGGTAGAGTCAGGTGACATCCGGGGTCTTCGACCAAGTACTGTGCGGACCAAAACCTATACGAATCTCAACGATGCAATGATGTAGTTGGATTCAAGCACGTGAAAAACAACCATCTCGAGAGGCACTAAGGACTCCTCTCAAGTGATCCAAGGAACTCATCAATGAGGTTAATGAAACCAGGATATAGGGACCTCTGGGTCTATCCTTTGGAATATATGTGTTGTCGTCGATAGAGGGATACCTGCCCCTAGTCAAGGAAATTGTGTTTTCTTTACCATAAGTGCGAGGGAGATAACTAAAAGGTGTGAGACAATCTGTGAACTGTCCTATGGAATCGCGGGGGAGAGGGGGAGAAAAGAATTGAACAAGGGCAGGGGGAGTGTGGTAGACTCAAACTTCATTTTCTTAGAGTATGATGGCAGGGCGGACCAGGCAGCAAATGAAACTGACTCATGGGAATGGGATCATAGCTGTAATACCTAGAATGTTACTGCAGATGGGAAATACTTTGATATTGATGGGATCCATGTTGATGTATTTGTAACTTCGGAATGTATTCATCTATGTATCTTATGTATTGTAACCCGATTTTTATTCCAGGATGTATCTATTATGTAATTGAGTCATGTTGTCATGCCTCGATGTTCTGATCAGGAGAATCAATAATGTAAAAAATTCATGTCAAGTCATAGTGGGTAACCCTCCGATTGTCTAAGGGTTAAAGTCCTCGCAGTTCCGGGGCACTAGGGTTATTAGACTCTCCTAGTAGAGGTCAGCCCTAGTATGGTTTTAGTCATGTCGGGATTAGTATAAAAAGAGAGCTGGGCTCTCTATTTAGTACACATCACACACACACTCAAGTGTAGTGCATAGTTGAGGAAGGAGAAGACACTGGGGCTAGACAAGAAGAAGATTACTACTGTCGAGAGTGCATCTTACTATTTTGGGGTTTTACATCTTGTGCTTATTCTATCTCTGAGGAATTTGAGGGGTTTTCTCCTTTTATGGTTATGGAAAAGAGGATCATTGTTGATTCTATCAAGGATCACCTTATCCCATAGGTGTCCTCTCTCAAGACACCTAAATCTATGTTTGATGCCCTAACCAAATTGTTTGAAGGGAAGAACATAAACCGGACGATGACTCTGAGAAATCAACTGAAGAATGTGAAGATTCAGAATGTAGAAACAATCCAGTCTTACTTCACAAGAGTTTCTCAGATCAAAGAACAACTAGAAGCAGTTGATGAAGAAGTGGAAAATGTAGAGATTGTGATGACTACCTTGAATGGCCTTCCTAGGTCATGGGATTCTTTCATCCAAGGAATCTGTGCTAGAAAGAAGTTATTCAAGTTCAAAAGACTATGGGAAGAGTGCTCTCAAGAAGAAGCTCAGATAGCAGATCGAGAAGAGAAGATGGGAAGTGAAGATCAAGCTCTCACGATACACTCCAAGTCAAACAAAAGAAGATCTCATAGCTCCAGAGGTAAGCACTCTCACAAAGATAAAACTACAAAATATTTATCTAGGATAATATGTTATACATGTGATGAAGCAGGACACTATGCCAGGAATTGTCCTAAGAAACAGAAACTAATGAAGAGGAGCAACAAAACAAGACATCATGCTCATGCTGCAGAGGATGATGAACCATCCAAGAAGAGATCCAGATATGAAAGTGAATATTCTTCAAGCGAGGATGAATATGTTCTGATATCTGCTCTCATGGGTAACATTACTCATGGAAGTGATGATTGAATTATAGACAGTGGGGCTTCCAAACATATGACTGGATTCAAGGAATCCTTTGTGAGACTGTCAGAACATGAATCACCTCACAAGGTAAAGCTAGGAGATGACTACCAATATCCAATAAAAGGTAGTGGGGAATCTTCCTATAAACTAGACTCTGGAAAGTCTCTAACAATGAAAGAAGTATTGTTTGTGCCAGGATTGAAGAAGAACCTTCTCTCCATATCAGCATTAGATTCAAAAGGAATGCGAGTTGCATTCATAGATGGTCAAGTCATCATGTGGCCAAAAGGAAAGACTATCGATGATGCGGTAGTGATTGGAGAAAAAAAAGGAGGATTGTACAAATTGAAGGGCCATCCAGAACAAGCCTTGGTCCATGACACAGTAGAGCCAAGTGAAATTTGGCATAGAAGGCTTGCACATGTGCATTACAGAGCACTACCTATTGCAAGAAAAGCTGTTGAAGGTCTTCCAGAAATCCAAACAAAACATTATGGGGTCTGCAAAGGATGTGCGAAAGGAAAGAATACAAAGAAGACATTTCCAAGCAGTGAAATCAAAGCAAAAGTAATCTTGGAAATCATCCACTCCAATGTATGCGGTCCTATGTCATCAAGATCTCTAAGCGGGTATGCATATTATGTTTCTTTTATTGATGACTTTTCTAGGAAGACATGGGTTTACTTCATGAATAACAAAGGTGAAGTATTCAGTAAGTTCAAGGAATTCAAAGCCTTGATTGAGAACCATACTAAAAATAAGATTAAGACCATTCAATTAGATAATGGCGAATAATTCACTTCAAATGAATTCAAAGAGCTATGCAAAGAATCATGGATTAAGAGGGAGTTGTCCACTCCTTATAATCCACAACAGAATGGGATTGTGGAATGGAAGAACATAACTATCATTGAAGTTACAAAAGCAATGCTTCATGATCAAGACCTTCCTATGCATCTTTGGGTGGAAGCTACCAAAATAGCGGTGTATGTACAGAACCGTACTCCACATAGAGTACTCAAGAATAGTACTCCTGAAGAAGTCTTCTCCAACAAGAAACCAGAAGTCAACCATCTCAGAATATTTGGCTGTCCTATGTACATCCACATTCCAAAAGAGAAGAGGACTGAATTAGATCCTTCAGGAAAGAAGGGTATATTTGTGGGATACTCTGAAAGCTCGAAGGCTTACATAATATATTTCCCAGGATACAAGAAGATTGACATCAGTAGGGATGTGCCATTTGATGAAGACACAGCTTACAAAAACCCAGAAAGAGACCTGCTGAAGAACCTAAAGAAGTAGAAGCACCAAGAATTCATGATACAACCATGAATGAAGAAACTCAAGAAGAAGATAGAGAATTTGAAGAACCACAAAGACCTGTAGATCCACCTCTAGAGAAAAATCCTCATAAGAGGAAACCTGCTTGGGTACGAGAACTTATCCAAGGAGCGAAAAGATATGGGGCTCCAGAAGAGAATCACAGAGAAAGAAAGAGGACCAGATCTTGTTCCTGGTATGTAGCTTTACTATGTGATTTCATTGATAAGGAACCTTCCAGTTATGAAGAAGCGGCATAATGGAAAGAATGGAAGGATGCTATGATCGAAGAGTACCAATCGATAATGAAGAATGATGTTTGGGATGTTGTCCCAAGACCAGACAGGAAGTCAATTGTAACTTCCAAATCGATCTACAAGATCAAACATGCTGCAAACGGTAGCATTGAAAAATACAAGGCAATATTTGTAGCTCGATGTTTCTCTCAAAAGGAAGGAATAGACTATGAAGAAACCTTTGCACCTGTAGCCAGATACACTTCCATTAGATCAGTACTTGCTATGGCTGCAGTGATGAAATGGAAGATACACTAGATGGATGTCAAGACTGCTTTCTTGAATCATGTAGTGGAAGAGGAATTGTATGTAGAACAACCACTCAGTTTTGAGACACATGACAGGGAGTCTCATGTGTGCAGATTGAAGAAAGCCCTGTATGGTTTGAAATAGGCACCCAGGATAGGGTACGGTAGAATTGATAGCTTTCTATCTAGTTTGGGATTTACCAAGAGTAAAGCAGATTTCAACCTTTACTACAATGTTGAAGGTGGCAACCCACTGATGCTTCTACTATATGTAGATGATCTATTTTTGACAGGTATGGATGGGTTGATTACTGATATGAAGAGAAATATTGCTATCGAGTTCGAGATGAAGGACTTGGGTATGCTGCATTATTTTCTAGGTATGGAGGTGTGCCAGAGTGCAGATGGAATATTCTTGGACAAGGGAAGTATGTAGTAGAGATCCTGAAGAGGTTTGGGATGATGGACTGCAAGACTATGGCCACACCTATGGCATAAAACCCGAAGCTATTGAGTGATACTTCATCAGAGCCGGTTGATGCTACGATGTATCATCAGATGATTGGGTCATTGATGTACCTAAGGAACATGAGACCTGACATTTGCTTTTTTATGAACACCTTGAGCCAGTTCTTGACAGATCCGAGAAATGTTCACTTGATTGTTGCTAAGCATATTCTGAGGTACCTAAGGGGTACAGTTGATTATCAGCTCAAGTACGATGCGAATCAAAGGATTAACCTGGAGGGTTATGTTGATTCAGATTGGGTAGGCAATTCCATCGATAGGAAGAGCACTTTAGGGTGTTGCTTTAGTATGGGATCAGGTGTGATCTCTTGGTTTAGTGGGAAGCAATCTTGTGTGGCACTGAGTATAGTTGAAGTAGAGTATGTCGCAGCTTGTTCAACTAGTTGTGAGGCAGTATGTCTGTGGAAGCTATTGTATGATTTATTTGATCTCCAGATGGATGCTACTTGTATACATTGTGACAACTAGAGTTGTGTGAATTTGTCAGAGAATCCAGTGTTCCATGAAAAGTCGAAGCACATCAAGATCAAGTATCACTATATCAGGGATATGGTGTAGAGAGGAGCAGTGAAGCTCCAATATGTTGCGATGGAGGAATAGATAGATGATGTGTTGATGAAGCCATTAGCCAGAGCAAAGTTCGAGTACTTCAGGGAGAAGCTTGGTGTTCTCCATATTGAGGTTTCCTCCAAGGGAAAGTGATGAGTCCCAAAGCCATTCTGACGAGCAAGTCAGATGTAAGGGCTGAGCCATTATGTCATGGTGAGAGGATTCAGTTCCTTCCATGTCAGATCCGAGTGCTAAGATTCATAGCCATTCTGACTAGCATGTCAGATGTAAGGGCTGAGCCATTCTGTCATGGTGAGAGGATTCAGTTCCTTCCATGTCAGATATGAGTGCTAAGATTCATAGCCATTCTGACTAGCATGTCAGATGTAAGGGCTGAGCCATTCTGTCATGGTGAGAGGATTCAGTTCCTTCCATGTCAGATATGAGTGCTGAGATTCATAGCCATTCTGATGAGTAGGTCAGATATAAGGGCTAATCCATTTTGTCATGGTGAGAGGATTCGGTTCCTTCCATGTCAGATATGAGTGCTAGCCATTCTGTCGAGCAGGACAGATGTAAGGGAAACTGCCACTCTCCAGGAGATTGGAGGTACCTGGTCCATTACCAAGTAGCTCGGTCTGGGACTGGGGGATTTCTGACGAGGGTGGAGGATTTGGTTCCTTCTAGGTCAGATGTGAGTGTACGCCATTCTGGTAAGGGTGTAGGATTTGGATCCTACCAGGTCAGATGTAAGGGCAATTGCCATTCTCTAGGAGAATGGAGGCACCTGGTCCATTACCAGGTAGCTAAGTTTGTGATTGGGGGCCTTTCTGGTGAGGGTGGAGGATTTAATTCCTTCCAATTTGGATGTGAGTGTAATATTTTATGGGGAGGGTGGAGGATTTGTTTCCTTCCAGGTTAGATATAAGTGCTGAAGGCTTTTCATAGATGATAGTGATGTGATGTCCTATCATGCTGGTGAATGTGAGTGTTGGGCCTTTCTGATGTGATTGTAGGTTCCTACATGATGAGATGTGAGTGCTGGGCATTCCTTTCTGATGAGTAGGTGAGATGTAAGTGCTGGGAAAAGACATACCTAATGGCTAGTCCTACAACCAGCATGAAAGAAGGCTGGCTTTGTAGAACTTCCTATGATGAGATAGCACACATGATGATGACCAGATGAGATCCAGATCAAACTATGATCCAGATCCAGTTATGATGACTCTGAGAGATCTAGATCGAGTGATGATCTAGATCCAGCAGTGATGATCCAGATCCAGTAGTGATGATCCATATTGAGTGATGATCTAGATCTATTCCAGTGATGATGGTCCAGATCGAGAGATGATCCAGATCCAGTGATGATGTCCCATGATGATCTAGATCAAGGGATGATCCAGATCCAATGATGATGATCCATATTCGAAGAATGAATATGACTTGAAGACTCAGAAGACTCGAGATGTAGATGACAAGATGATCCAATTGATACAGAGAAGAAGACCAGTGCTGAAAATTGTGTCGAAAGAATACCTTCCTAGTTAAGATGGAGTGTTGATGTATTTGTAACTTCGGAATGTATTCATCTATGTATCTTATGTATTGTAACCCGATGCTTATTCCGGGATGTATCTATTATGTAATTGAGTCATGTTTTCATTCCTCAATGTTTCAATCGGGAGAATCAATAATGTAAAAAATTCATGTCAAGTCATAGTGGGTAACCCTCCGATTGTCTAAGGGTTAAAGTCCCTGCAGTTTTGGGGCACTAGGGTTATCAGAATCTCCTAGTAGAGGTCGGACCTAGTAGGGATTTAGTCATGTTGGGATTAGTATAAATAGAGAGCTAGGGTCTCTATTTAGTACACATCACACACACACTCAACTATAGCGCATAGTTGAGGAAGGAGAAGACACTGGGGCTAGACAAGAAGAAGATTACTGTTGTCGGGAGTGCATCTTACTCTTTTGGGATTTTACATCTTGTGTTGATTCTATCTATGAGGAAGTTGTGGGGTTTTCTCCATTTATGTTTTCCCTGATGAAAAAAACAGTGTTCATTGTCTCTTGTGTTTGATTGTTGTACTTTTTATTCTCTCCGTAAAGATCCTAACATAATGCTAGCTTGAATGTCGAAAAACTAGCAATCCAAGGAAGACACATTGTAGAGTACTCTGAACCAAGGTGACCCAAAGGGAGAATGATGCCAAACCATTTTCTATGGGGTGGTGTCTAGGGACAACATTATGGTACAATCTCATGGATTTTTGGCAAGCCCAAGAAGGTAAATGCTCGATGGTGCTTTTAATTTTAGAGAGTTTGAAAGCACGAAGAAGACTCCAGTGGGGGCTATTTTTCATTGGTAGTATCCTATGCCCAAAAAAGGATAAAAGTATACATAGCAGATATCGCCCATCCTTTGGGGGATGAGAGACTTCTTTACCGTTGGTAGTCCAATCAGGCCGGAAAAGGTTAAACCTATACTGACTGGACGGTCATTCAAATACTTTTATGAGCATGAACAAAACCAAGTTTGATCGACAATATTTTCTTGTTGAGAAGGCTGGAAAAGAGCTTAATGACAACCCGTGGTGAGATTTTTCATAAAATGTGGCCCCTCTGCTCGAGAAAGCATAAAAGTATGCAAAGGGGAACAGTCTTGGCTTGAATACTCCAAGGTGGTCATTTTCATTTAATGGTCTACATGGTCCGTAAAATGAGGTAAATGATATGATGTAGACACCCTTTCCTATACTTTAGCGAGTGGGAAAGGATGCAACTGCGCTCTGCAATCTTTTCATTGTTTTAAGGAGTCAGAAAAGAGCTTAAACAAAACTCTAGTATGGTCAATTGATTGCAGTGCCATAGGCGGTGCCCCATGTCAGGACGGTGGACAGAAGTCCAAAGGCCATTCACGAAGTATGGATGGAGCAGAAGGCTCTCAAACATACGAATACATGCACGGGATAGATCGCGGCAGAGGCTCTTGAGTTGGTGCAGCAGAGGCATGCAAACCGAGGTGGCTCTCAGACAGAGGTCAGGAGAGCATGTGTGTGTGTTGAGGTGGATGGACTTGGCTACATGTGATGTGAGTGTAAGAGAAATAAATTGTTTTGTGGACAATGGTCCAGAGGTCCGCATAAGGTGCGGTGGATGGAGAAGACAACTATGTGTTAAAATAAAAAAACAAGACTAAAAAAATAGTAACCCTTAATGGGCGATGGCCTGAGAACTCGCATGAGTAGCGGTCGAGAAGTGTGATACAAGTACAGGTCTGTAGATACTTGCATTGTCATGTCATGGCTCATAAATCGAGGTGAATTGTGGGAAATGGTCCTAAAATTGATTTATTAAACATGAGACATTGGTCTCATAAGGAGATATAAGTTTGAGCCCGAAGGTGTGAGAGGTGTCTCGAACTAATTCCGGGTGACTTTGGATTAGCAGCTAATGGTGCTGCCCCTGATTTGTGCTGAAAATGTTAAAAAACAAGAAAACAAAAATGCAGCAACTCATTGGTGATGTAGGGCCCATTATGCAGCTTCTTCAAGAGTTGACCATCTGAGTCAGTGAAGAGGTATGACCCCTTGCTGAGACGAAGGTCATTGGCAAGGTGGGGTGACAGAATCTGGTCTTTTATGGGAAGAACCGATTCCACATTATGGTTTAAAGGCAATGGGGTAAAATTGGAGGTGGTATTATAGATCTCTCTGTCATCGCGTAAGTGGTGTCGTGATAGATCAAGTGGATCTTCCACAAGCGATGAGATGGAAGGGATACTGGTGCTAGCGATCATGTAAATGGTATTGGTTGTGGTTTTTATGGCCTTGCCCCTAGTCTCTATTGGAGGAAGAGGGGTAGGCCTGGAGACGAGAGGAGTCTTTGATGGACCTGGAGGTAGGTGCAACATCATCTCAATTGGTTGGACATGAGTCAACACATCTTGGGGCCTCAGAGGTATGGTAGGGGGTTCAAGGTACCACAAAGGATCTCCTAGTGTGAAATCCTGTAGATTGCAGGTTTCCAAGACAGACTTACTCACGATATTGGATGGTAGGAAAAGGAAAGGGAAAAGGAAAAGGAAAAGGAAAACATTGATCGAGAATGAACCCCACTATTTCCCTAGTAACTGAAGTTGAGGTTGCAACTGAGGTTGCGGTTGTGGCTGGGGAAACAATGGAAGATACAAGTCTAATGGACCATTAGTGATGATGGAGACAAGAGGGTCTATAGAACTAGACATCATGTAAATGGACATGGTGTCCGAAGAAGGAGGTGGGGGGTGAACTTCTTCGATCAGGGTGATCTCAGACTCAAGGGAATGTTGACGGACGTCGGCTAAATCCATTCTAAACTTGGGAAAGTCTTGGCAATGGTGAGAATAATTTCCATACAAACCACAAAGGGCACAAGCATGGTTTGTTCTCAGTGACTTGTTTTTTACTATCAGCGTGGTTGGGAGTTCGACCATGGGGAGGTTTTTGTTTATATCCATGCAATCCAAATGCACACGGATCATTGGGATTTCATTGAAATTCTGAGTTGGGTGGCCCTATTGTTCACAGACGGCGCAAGGTGAGATCTACCGAGGTTCTGCAGTGGCTTTAGCATTCTTGCCCCTAGCCCTTTTCGGGTGGGGCGGTGCGGGTGCAGGTGTGGTGGTTGGCTTTTGCGGGCCGGGTGGAGGGTGAGACTCGACCGCGATGGGTTGCACTAGGGTTAACACAACCTAGGGAATTGTTAGTTGAGCTGTTGGATCAAGATACCACACCAGAATTCCCAATGTAAAATTGGGTAGGCTTAAGGTGGTCATATCGGCTTGCTCACGACACCAGGTGGGGGAAAGAGGAAGGGAATCGTATGGACTGGAGATGAGCCCAGATAAGTCCCTGCTGGTTGCATGTGGGGATACAGTTGTGGGTGCAGCTATGCATAATGCTGCTGCTGTAGGTGATGTTGCGGCTGCTATTTGTGTTGCGGTTGGGGTTGGGACTACGGCTACGCTTGTTGTTTGGGTGTAGTGGTGCTGGATGAGACCATGCACAAGTTTGCAATCTCATTTTGTGTTGATGGCGATGATACTGAGGGGAAAGGATCCATCATGGTGGGATCGAAAAACAATCCAGGGTCCACATTCAACAATGGGTAGGCTAGTGTGTTGTCAACCATAGTGTTGATTGCAGGGATGACATTAGTGTGTGTAGTCATCCCTTGTGGATCAATACTGGTGATGGTAGGGATGACTTTGGTGGGTGTTTTTAACCCTTACAGATCATGATAAGTGAGTTGGTAAACTGTCACAATCTTCCCTTCATGAGGGAACATCATGAGACGGAAGACAGTTGATGCGACTGCTCTCATGGCGTACATATAACTTCTTCCGAGGAGAATTTTATAGTCTAGTTGAGCATTGACGACCTCTATGTCCATCAACACTATATTCCAGGATAATGTGATGGGGACATGGGGGAGTATCCCTTGGGCTCTAGTGGGATGGCCATCATAAGCCCGCAGAGTTGTGGAGGATGTTTGCAAAATTGGGGATCCAAGTTTCCCAAACTAGGGTGGACATAACGCACGTGGATTCCCCCTCATCCACTATGCACCGGTGCACAACCAAGTTCTGAATAGACACTGGGATTTGGAAGGAAATGGTGGATGGCATGTGTGGTTCTTCGTTCTCTATGTCAAATGTGATCAACTTGGAGTCGAAGGGGTCTACCATCCCAAGGGTGGCTAGTAACACTTCCCGCTACATTGGGCATGTTTTGAGTACCTCAAGAGTGGACATGGTTGTTGGTGTTTGGGCCAAATCATCCATAATGTTATAGCTGATAGAAACTCTAGATGTGGCGTTGTTAGCCACGTGGCGTATGGGGGGGCGGGGGAAAGGGGGTAACTGAAGAGGTGCGTTGATCGATTTGGACGTAGATGCCACTGATGTGTCAATGGGTTCAATGGTGGTACCGTACTAATTCCATCTAGTTTGTAAGTTAACCTCTTCAGTCGTCATGGCTAGCAGGTGGTGGACACCTATTTTTTTCGTGGGAGGTGCCCCCGGAGCATTGGGGTTGGCTTGGGGAGGAGGTGCAGTTGCCACCAATCCTTGGACTGGTAGTGAGTTTTGAAGCACCATAGGAGGAGGTCCTTTTGGTGCTGGGTTGGGTTGGGCTTGGTTTATGGTGTTGGTGGCCTATTGGGACACGTTCTGAATCGTTTGCTTAGCTTGACCCATGAGGGGACACTCAAATGTGTAGTTCCCATAGACCTCACAGAGTGTGCATGGGTGGTTTTTGCACAACAGGGCGTTGCATCTTGGTACCTTTTGTCATGGGGGGTTTTGGGTGGGTCGGTTTGCTGCGGCATTGTTGGGAGGATTTGGTTGTTGATCGCCTCCATGGGGTTGGTTATTGGCTTGGTTCCGGGGCCGATTATTTCTAGCTTGCCCTTGTTGATTGTTGGGGGTAAGTTAGCTGGGATAGTTTTGTTGTGAGAACACTTATCCCAATGGAGCGGGTTGGGTGGGGGAAGCGGCTTGAACTGCATGCACTTGTGGTGCATAATAAATTTGGGTGGGCTGCTGTTAACCCAAAAATCCCCCACATAGCTCTCAATGGCCTAGACCACCCAAGGACACCATCTCACAACCCTCATATCACTCCATAAGACCCTCCAATAGATCCCCACACCTCCAAATAGCCTAAGGATGAAGAAAAAGGGCTAAAAAGCCCAAAAAGGAGCCCAAAATAGTCGCTTAGGAGCTAATTCCCTCAAAAAGGGGCTAAAACCCTAAAAGGGTCTAAAGTTAGGGTGAAAGGGGCTAAAAGCCCAAAAAAGGGGCTAAAACCCTGACCAAGGGCTTAAAACCCTAAAACCCCTTAGAAAAGCTATAAAAGGAGGGTGGGGGGTCACTATCGAAAGACTTCTCCCATTGCCTATTGTTATTTTGCCCGTGGATGCTTTGAGACCTTTGCCTCTCAAACCACCCACACTTTGTCTCCTCCATTTCCATTCCCATTGAGCCATTGCTCCCAAACAAAGAAAGGTGCTCCCATGAGCTAGGGTATGGTGGCCCATTTCCACCCAAGAGAAGGTATACACACTGGTTTATTTCCGTTTCTTAGTTATTTAGTGTTATTTGCTTTCTAACCTTGATTCCTATTTGTAGGATTTGTTATTGACATTGTTTTGCAGGTTTTCTATTGTAGCTTAGGTTTATTTGCAGGTTTTAAGGAGGTGAAACCCTAACCCATTTTCTGCAGAGGGGTTCACCATATCTTTATTTTCTTCTTTCTGCCATTAGATTTAGTTTACTATTCTTTCCATTTTCTTTTTATTCTTGTTTAGATTAGCTTAGCTTAGTTTACTATTCTGCTTCTGTTATTTTCGTTTCGTTTTCTGCATTTCACCATTAACAGGAACCTACCCTTGTGCCCTATAGGCATAAGGGAGCCATTCCTGCCCCTGTAGCAGGGAGAAATCCTTGCTACAGAACTGGCGACCATACCAAGTCGATTCCACAGGATCCCGGGCCAAAATTTTTATTTTGAAGTTTTTAAAATTTTTGCCCTAGTTTTTCAAAAATTTCATGTTAAATTTGTCTTAAATCCTATTTATTTCTTGTTTTAGTCATTGCTGAAGCCTATAATAGGTAGAATCAAGTCATATTGATCCCAATACCAGTTACTGTTGGCCAGATTTGACTCTATCTCACCAAAAAACCTCATTCCAGAGCAAGGCGCTCATATCGGGGAAAAAGGTGAGATTGAGGTGCACTTAATGGGAAAAGAGGTGCGCCCAGGGCACACTTAATCCCATGATAAGTGCGAATTCAGCTTAGAAACTCAATTTGTAGTTGTTTATGCATTCTGTACAACCCCCTCACTCATTTCTGAAAAAAGCTCGTAGCCCCCTCACTAGATTTGGTCAGAAATGTGTGGCCTGTCAAACAAAACTTTAATTTAAGATTAATAGACAGTAATTTTCAGTTTCAGAGGACTGTTAGTACGACCCAGCTGCCTCTATCCACCATTACAGGTCATTTTTAGTTTCTGCTTTTATTTTCTAGAAATTATTTCATGAACACTGTGTAAATGTTAAGTAAATGATTATGGCTTAATAAAATGAACCTATTCTAACTAAAAGCAACTTAAAAGTAACCATCTTGCTTCCCCCTTACTCCTCTACCCAGTCATCACCCTTCAGGGTATTCTGGGATACAACAAAGGGTAAGCTCATATATATTTAGGCACTCGATGATATTGTTCCAAAACCATTAAAACTGGGTGACCTGGAAGGTAGAGGGGGTAGAGAAGGAGGGCCTCTCACGGTGCTAAGAATCCTCCCTATTGAACAACCTTGCATCTAGGAGCTGACCTGAGGATCTACAGATGGGCTTAGTCCCATTGTGTTGAGATCCCAACACCTTCTCTTGGTTGAAAAGGAATATCAATGTGAGGTAGACATCTTGTTGGGCCAACAAACATTTAGGGTTAATCACTGTACTTGTTCAAAAATTTTGTTTATTTATTCTTGCATACACAACCATAATGAGATGAACTCTACCATGATGAATTCATAAACCATATTGCAACAACCAAGTACCAGAAAAGCAAGCAAACAAATACACCATACCAACTAATTAACCCAACTTAGTTCATGACGCTGAGTAAGCCTTAAAATTTACTAATTTACACTCAGTCAAAATAACTCTGTAGTCTTTGAGGACATAAGTCCCTGATTGCTTTAACTATGGGAAGTACTTGGGCTCTGCCCAGAAACTCATTGTGAGGAGTACCACGAGAACCCCAAAGTAGTTGGCTGCTGAGAGGAATTGCCAAGCGAAACGAGCAATGACCCCTTACGATTGAGTAGAAACACCTGTGAGGAACAAGCGAAGCACTGTCTTCTGGCATTCTTGGTGGTTGAGAGACCACCTTCAGCCAATAAGAAGCCATTGAAACCAGGGTTCAAATCTCATTACCACCAGTTTCACACATAAAATCAAACACAATTGATCCTCCACTATCTTCCTCATGCCTAAGAGGTAAGCCACCACCATTTGGAACACTCAATCGACACCGTCGAAGCCACTCTCAGTGATCTCCCACGCCATCAGAGGGTCACATAGCCTTTAATTCTAATTTAGACCCATATCAGTCTGAACCAGACCTCCATACTGCACCATCAATCCCCTTGGATAGTGCAAATCCTGACCCATTTTTCGGCCTAACCTTAGCAAGTGGACCCATGTCCACATCACAACCGCTTACCCACAACTTGGCAAGTGGCCCAAGAGAAAGGAAGAGAACTAGGTCCTACTCAAGATATGTAGCCCTATTATGTGACATCATTGATAAAGAACCTTCCAACTATGAAGAAGCGACAGAGAATAAATAATGGAAGGATGCTATGACCGAGGAGTACTGAAATGGAAGATACACCAGATGGATTTCAAGACTGTTTTCTTGAATGGTGTAGTGGAAGAGGAATTGTATGTGGAGCATCCACTCGGTTTTGAGACACATGACAAGGAAACTCATGTGTGTAAATTGAAGAAAGCCCTGTATAGTTTGAAACATGCCCCCAGGACATGGTACGGTATAATTGACAGCTTCCTGACTAGTTTGGGCTTTACCAAGAGTAAAGCATATTCCAACCTTTACTACAAGGTTGAGGAAGGGAACCTAGTGATACTCCTACTGTATGTAGATGACCTATTTGTAATAAGTGAGGATGGGTTGATAGCTGATATGATGAGGAAGATTTCTGTTGAGTTTGAGATGAAGGAATTGGGTATGATGCTCTACTTTCTAGGCATGGAGGTGTGGCAGAATGCAAATGGAATATCCCTGGGACAAGGGAAGTATGCAGTAGAGATCCTGAAGAGATTCGGGATGATGGACTGCAAGGCCATGACCACACCTATGGAATCGAACATGAAGCAATTGAGTGTTGATTCATCAGAGTCGGTTGATGCTATGATGTATTGTCATATGACTGGGTCCTTGATGTACCTGATGAATACGAGACCAGATATTTGCTTTGCTATGAACACATTGAGCCAGTTCCTAACAGATCCTAGACATGTTCACCTAATTGCCACAAAGCATATTCTGAGGTACATGAAGGGTACAGTTGATTATGGGATCAAGTATGAGGCGAATCAGAAGATTAACCTGGAAGGTTATGTTGATTCAGATTGGGCAGGTAGTGCCATTGATAGGTAGAGCACTTAGGGTTGTTGCTTCAGTATGGAATCAGGTGTGATCTCTTGGTTTAGTAGGAAGAAATCCTATGTGGAACTGAGTACAGTTGAAGCAAAGTATGTCACAGCTTGTTCGGCCAGTTGTGAGGCAGTGTGGCTAAGGAAGCTACTATTTGATTTGTTTGATCTCCAGTTGGATGCTACTTGTATATATTGTGATAAACAGAGTTGTGTGAAGTTGTCAGAGAACCTGGTGTTCCATGAAAATTCTAATCACATCGAGATCAAATATGACTATATCAGGGATATGGTGCAAAGAGGAGTAGTGAAGCTCCAGTATGTTGCGACGAACAAGAAGATAGCTAATGTGTTGACCAAGACATTAGCTAGAGTGAAGTTTGATTACTTTAGGGAGAAGCTTGGTGTTCTCTAGATCAAGGTTCCTTCCAACGGTAAGTGATGAGTCCATGTGCCTTTCGGACATGGTGGTAGGATTGGTTCCTCCCATGGTCAGATGTAAGTGCAGAGCCTTTTTGACATGGGGCAATTTGGGCCTCCCATGGTCAAATGTAAGTGCTAAGCCTTTTCGACATGGTGCAGACTGGGCCTCCCATGGTCAGATGTAAGTGCTGAGACTCCCATGGTCAGATGTAAGTGATGATCCTTTCATGCATGGTACAAGCTAGGCCTCCCATGGTCGGATGCAAGTGCTGATCCTTTTTGACATGGTGCATGTTGGGCCTCCCATGGTCGAATGTAAGTGCTGAGCCTTTCTAACATGGTGGAAAGCTGGACCTCCCATGGTCAGATATAAGTGTTGATCCTTTCTGACATGGTGGTAGGTTGGGCCTCCCATGATCAGATATAAGTGTTGAGCCTTTCTGACATGGTGGCAGGTTGATATTTTATTTCATTGGTCCCCGATGTTCCTATCAGGAGATTCATTAATGTGATGAAGTCATGTAAAGTCATAGATATTAACCCTCCTTTGTAAGTTGGGGGTAAAGTCCCCACAATTGTGGGGCACTAGGGTTATTAGAATCTCCTAGAGAATTCATCCCTGGTAATTTATTTTCAAGTAGGAAACTAGTATAAATAGAGAATGAGCCTCTCTATTTGAGACACACACTCACCCAGCTATAGCTCATAGGTGAGAGAGAATAAGCTCGCTCAAGTCAGAGAGAGAATAGTTGTTCGAGATCAGTTTTTTTCTTTGGGTTTTACTACTACTATTGGTGCTCATTCTATCTTTGAGGAAGTTGTGGGGTTTTCTCCTTTATGGTTTCCCTGAGGAAAAATATGTGTGTCTATTGTCTCTTTTGATTGATTGTTGTGCATGTTATTCTCTCAAATAAGATCCTAAGACCATATTTCTTAAATGATAAAAATATAACATGTTTGTTTCATATACATCTACATTTGTTATGTATATTTGGATACAAAAAAGGATTCCCATGTGACTAGACATAAAAAATACACACGTGTCCTTTCTCCCAATTTCATCACAGTAGGATGCATAAATGAGATATAGTCACCATTTTAAGGAATTGTGAATGATGGATGGTTCATGGGTTTAACACTAACTATTAGGGACTCAAGACATAAAATTCATCTCAAGGTTCTCATGGACAACTCATGGTCCCCTGGGACATCACACATGCCTTAAGTAGGGAATTATTTTCCTGCAAGTTGAGTATGGTGAAAATTTGAAGATTTGGTACATCGGTGATGGTTGATATGGTCTATTCTATGGGATATGAAAAAAATACATGGTATTAGGCCATATCATTTATCTTTGTGGCTCAAGTGTCATGTGTGTGGCTCTAGTGTGTTGAAAGGGAGTTGTAAATGACCCTCATTACCTACCTAAAATGACATAAGGTTTATGATTTCCTCCTCTGATGGGAATAAATAAAATTACCTCCCATGGTTTATTTATGTTATATTATGTATAAATGTATCAAGGGATGGAGCATAGAATCTTTCCAAATAATAGGACACTGAAATATTCTACAAATGACATGCCTCTGGTTTCCTAGAATGGGCATAGGATCTTTCAGATAATTTTCTATTAGCTGGTTTTTAATTTTGGACAATCATGGCTCTGTATATGTACCTATTTTGATGAAGTAATAAAAGGTCTCTTTTCTTGCAAAAAATAAAAGAAAGGTAGGATAATTCAAGACTTAAAAACAATTAAATTCATGACAACAACAATATATTTTACCTCTAAAGAGATAAACTTCTCACAATGAGGAGAAGAAAAACCACCACTAAAATTGTGCATAATATATCCACCATCACTTAATCCATACCCACTCGTTCAATCCACCAATACCATTATTCAAAGAAAATTAAAGTCTATAAAAAAATCATTAAAAACATTGTCCCATCCACAACTAGAATCCTTTCCTCTCTCCTAAATTCTCTTTATATTTTCTCTAGGTAGATGGAAGTAGGCGAAACATTGAAACCAATGCAGGTGACTCATAGTTATGGTGTCACAATTTCAAGTGGTGAGTAAGCACAAGATCCCTAACCCTTTTCCTTTATTATCAAATAAAATAAAATCCAATTTTTTTTACTATTATAAAATTAATAAAAAAACATGTGACAATATTAGGAAGCATGTAAATTATGATCTATCAGTGCAAGTTGTGTGATGAAAAAGTTGTCACAAAAGATGGAGTCCATTTCTACTTTATTAGTAAATAATTTAGTGGTTATGTGTGATTGTAATTCAAAATTTATTTTATAGGCACATGCATACTTATCCAATGAATTAACAGACATGCAAACATCAAATGTAGATAAAGATGGCTCATATGTGATGCTTAGTTGGGCTAACTGAGGGTTGACAATTGAGGAAAATATGCTCATCATTAAATTTTATGAGAGTTGTCTTATACTATAATATATATATTTATCACTTTAAAAATTCCTAAGTATATGCACAATTCCTTAAAATGGTGACCATATCTTTGTCATGTGATAAAGTTTCAAGTGTTATTACTACTGCAATTACATTTCTCAAATTGTGTTCCTTATTAAAGATTGCAAGCCATACAACTATAATAATGATGTAAATACTCTCTTATGCTTGTATAAGCCAAATCAAAGCTCAAATACATCCAATTTTATGCACACCTAACAAGTGGTGGGAATGGAAGAAAAATCAATGGAAATAACCCAAAAAAATATCATCAATTAAAGCAAAAGGAACTCTTTAAGAATCAAAGTAAATAACATAATGTGAATTTTTGTGAATGTTACAATAAAACAACATGACCTACAAAATAACTATCATTTTCTTTGTTTGTCAAGATAAATATCACATAATATGTTAGTAACATAATAATATCGAAACTAAGTGGTGTTGAAAAATATAATCCAACTAATAATTGTGTCTACAATTGCTTAATAACAACAAATGAAATGTTAGAACATAGGAATGCCATGCCATTAAAATTTATGTATTAATCATCAAAGGTGAATCCTAATCAACTTCTTTATATAATTTTAACATATTCTAAAAATGGTTGAAAGGTGAAAACACTCAACCGTGATTGTATGACTATGTGATTGTGACTGTCTTGTCCCTTTCTCTATTGAACTGTGACTGATGTACCAGTATTGTGGTGCCCTATCCTAGTTGATCTATGACTATGTCAAACTCTAGATGATAGGACAGTAGTAGTGTTAAGTCTACTAGAGGAGTTGTGACTTTTAGGGTGCTTATTTGTGGTTTTGGTCGAGTATAATTGATGTTATCCTATTGAGATATTCTCAGTTGGTGATTGGGATTTGTTATTGTATGTATCTAACCTAATACCATAGCACTTTGACCTTCTCTCTCTCAAATTACGACTTGTGACATATTTTCCTTATAGTGGAAAGAGATGGAATAATATGAATACGTGTAAGGCAGATCCAAACTAGACCTATTTAGCAATTATAACCTAATCCCATAGCACTTTAATGTTCTCTCTCTCAAAGTATGACTTGTGACAACTTGTCCTTACAGTGACAAGAGTTTGGAAAAATATGTTTGAGTATAAGGTAGATTAAAAAAAAAACTATTTAGCAATTGTTTTTTAATTATTATGAATTACTTTCATTGTAATTTTACTATTGTTTTTGTCGCACCCTATATTAAGTTCACTTAACGATCATGAAGACACATACAAGACTGACAAGAAATACCATTAACAGTCAGAGGTCTTGTCTCACTTAAAACCAGAGTCACAACCTAATTCTGAGGCACCTGATAAGTCACAACCCATGTATGTGTCATACAAACATATTAAGGTTAAAATATTAGCAAACAACAATGTTTACAGTAGTAAGAGGCCAAGGCATTACTCTAACAACAATACTAAGTCCTAGCTCTAACTCTAGGGAATCCATAAAGGTTACACCAGTACACAAGATCACAAATCAACAGAGAAAATAAACCATAGTCATGACCCAAAAAGAGATGTTATCAACAATAACAATTCATACTTGTACATATGCCAGTAGGTCATGGCCTAGTCCTAGCAGACCCAAAAAAAAGACACAACCTGGAACAACAGTTATGGCCAGCCAAGAGAGAGCTAATACAATCACGGCTATCCCACAGTGGATTCAAAACAGGCATTTCGAGGCAAATGAAATTCACGACCTGATAAGAATATGCCATTATAGTTACATTCATCTTAGAAAGGGTTACCAACAGCCACGACCAACCCACATTGGCTCCAAAACAGTCATGGCCAGGAAAATGATAGTCGCGACCTGCTAAGAAGAAGCCAACACAGTGGTGTTCATCCTAGAGAGGGTTATTGATAGTCGTGCCATCCGGGAGAGGGATAATATAGTCATGACCAACCCACAGTGGCTCTAAAATAGTCATGACCAATCAAATGATAGTCACAACCCATTAAATGGCAATCACCGTAAATTGAAACGAATTAGGGATTTCACTGTAAATTCAAACAAATTAGGGATTTCAAATAAATTAGGTATCCCAATGATTACCTATTTATCCATGAAAACTTTGAAATGTGAACACTGAACTCCAACCCCTAAGCTCCAACCAATGAGCTGCAACCATGAAATGTGAACTATGAGCACCAAAAAATGAGCAGCAACCGCGAAATGTGAACAATGAAATGGTAAATGCTTTATATAATGTTATATATATATATATATATATATATATATATATATATAATGCTAATGCTAATAATATACTTACACAATATGATACAAAACTTAATATATTGAATCATTTTTTTATAATAGTTTTTAAACAATTATAAATGCAAATACATAAGTAAAAATAATGATGACTACAATGACGATGATGATGATCATTTCAGTGATGATGACGAAGTTGATGATGACGATGACGATGATGATGATGATGATGACGACGATGTTGATGATAATGATGATGATGATGATGATGATGGAAATGAGGATGAAGATGATGATGATGATGACGATGATGATGGAAATGAGGATGAAGATGATGATGATGATGACGGTGATGATGATGATAATGATAATGGTGATGACAATGATGACGATAAAGACAATGACGATGAGATTTATGACGACGACGATGATGATGATGATGACGATGATGATGGGGAGGAGGGTGAGGATGATGATGATGACAATGATGATGATTATGATGATGATGACGATGATGATGATGATGATGATGAAGATGAAGATCACGATCACAATGATGATGACGATGAGGATGATGAGGATGATGATCATGATGACGATGCTGATGATAAGGATGATGATGATGATGATGAAAATGAGGAGGAGGATGACAATAATGGTGATGGTAATGATGATGATGATGATAGTGGTGACGGCGATGATGATGATAACGAAAAATGAGGATGAGGATGATGATGATGTTGGTGATAATGACTATGAGGACGAGGATGATGATGATGATGATGATGATGATGACGATGCTGATGATAATGATGATGACGATAATGATGATGACAATGAGGATGATGATGACGATAATGAAGATGACAATGACGATGATTATGACAATGAGGATGATGATGAGGATAATGACAATGAGGATGAAACTGAGGATCATATTGACAATGAGGATGGTGACGAGGAGGATATTGATGACAATTATGAATACGAAAATGATGGGAATGATGATGATGATAATGAATATGATGATGAGGATGATGATGATGATGATGATGATAACGAATATGACGATGACGATGATGATGATGATGATGACGATGACGACGATAACAAAAATGAGGATGAGGTCAAGGATAAGGATGAGGATGAGGATGAGGATTATGATGAGGATGTTGATGATGACGATGATGACAATGAGGATGATGATAATGATAATTATGGGGATGATGATGAGGATGCAGATGACGATGGGGATAATGATGATGATAACGAAGATGATAATGAGGGTGATGATGATGATGATGATGATGATGATGATGAAAACAACGATAATGACAATGAGGATATCTGACAATAGAAGTCAAAAATCCAATGATAGTCATCGGATATTCTTCGACTAGGGTTGGATTTCCAACAAATGTCAAATATACAATGGAAATTAGAGAAAATATATAATAATAATAAATTGTAATTAAAAAGTTGAAATCCAATGACAGGGTAAATTTCATCGGATTGCGTCATATTTTCTCATCGGATTTCAGGTTCAAATATTGTTGTGGGGTTAACACACTTTCTCATTATTTCATCCATTCTGATCGGGTATAGTTTACCTGATAAGAGTTTTAATATAAGTTCATTTTCAACTAAGCTTCACCTTTGAGCTACAACAAAACCTTTGGTGATTTTCCATGTTGTTGTAAGTATAGTACATCCTCTGAGTAGCTTGGTGTTTTTTTCATTAGGAAATATTGCATCGAAGATATCCCCTTCACCTTGCTTGTTGTGCCCCCCATTCTCTATGCAAGGTAAGTGGTCAGTCGTACATGGGATTTCTCAGGTTTTACAAATAATTCAAATTCATATTCTTGAAATAGCATTAGCGAACTACTTATTGATCCTATCAAGATAGTATTATTCACTAATACTTTGAGAATTTATGGTCAATGTAGATGTTAAACTTATTTTCTAGTAAATAATGCTAGAATTTTTGGAGGAAAAACATCACACCCAATGCCTCATGTTACGTTGTGTTGTAATTTCTTTCTATTTTTTATGGTTTCCTATCAGCATATTAAATGGGATAACCCATTATGTTTCTCCTGGTGGGGTTAATATTGCTCCAATGGATATGTCTGATGCATTGACATGCACATGGAAATTTTGACTCCAATATTTAAACCTTAGGATCTGTGCAATGATAATGTTTCCCATTGGCTCCTTGAATATTTTCTAACATTCTAAAATTGATTGAATGTTCTTTCCTTCTTCAAGTAGTTGTTCCTTTGGGTGAGCTATCATGGAATATACTTTTATAAATTTTCAATAATACCTTGTGTATACAAATAATGACTTAACCTTTTGCATATTTGTTGGTGGTTTGAGTTCCTTAATGAATTTTACCTTGTATGGATATACCATGATTCCATATTTTTAGATTATGTGCCTAAGAATTCATATGAAAGGATGTATAAATTGGCATTTTTATGGATTTAATGAGACTTTTGTTTCCCTAAATTTGGTGAGAATCATCGGTAAATCCATTACATGGTATTTCAAACATCCAAAGAGTCCTCATTTGTTGAAACCTATTTATGATGAGTTGTGAATGAAATCCTTGAACATTTTGACAATCATTTGTGAAAAACATGGAGATGTTTCAACCAATGCAAATGGAACTCTCTTCTATGAAAAATATCCACATTCAATTACAATGGTTGTTAGGGATTCATCTTTCTCTCAAATTGAAACTTGATTATATCCAAAATATCCATTGAGGAATAATAAAATTTAATCTCCTACATTAGTATTTCTTCCAAAAATGGTGTCGCAAAAGTTTTTTAATTGTTAACCTATTTAGATTATGGAATCATATGCATATCCTTACCTTCCCAATTTTATTTAACTATGGTGGTCGATAACCATTAAATTTATTGTAATTCATAAATTACTATGGCCTTTATCATTTGAATGAGTTCTTCTTGGACCTTAGCCATGTATCAAGCAATCATCTTTTAGGGCATTGTCTTATAGGTTTAGTGCCTAACAAAATTTATGTTTTGAATTTGACAAATAATTTAGGTGTCCCTTTTAGGTCATGATAGTTATATATGAAGACATCTATGAATTATTGAAATAATGTGATGACCTATACCACTATTTTGTCATATAATTTTTTATTTAGTTTGATTTATTGGTGTTCTTCACCTTCTCATGATATATCAACTTACAATTATACGTCCTTGATTGTCTATAATTTCCTTATATCATTTTCATAGTGTTTATTTTCCTTAATCCATACCATTTTGTTGTGTATTGCTCTAGTATCAATGCTCCTTTTTCTTCCATTCATATGTTGAATACTATCTTCTCATTCTTTCAAGAATTTTAGTTTCTTATGAACTTATGCATCTTCCTTAATGCTTTTTGTAAAGACTTATTGTTGTCAGTTAGGCCTTTTATTGATATCTTCTTGAAATCTTTGCATAGCCATTTCTATTCCTTTGTTTCATTCATTTTTTCCTAATGGAAGTACCATCTACATGCAAATATGTCAATGAATCCTACAAGGATATTTATGTAGACTTCATTGGAGTCTCTACAATAATGTACTTTTTTCAGTTTAATCTATGTCAACTTGCATTAGTGTGCTATTGGAAATGGTATCTACAATGCTTCTCTCTTTATCTTTTGGAAATTGCATAAAAATCATGTTTTAACTTTCTTCCATGTAATGCTTGTTCCAATTTAAAAGTGTGTAAACCACAACTAAAGGGGTACCATCCCTAGTGTGGTGGGAATTATGTATGTTTTATTCATCAGATAAAAATGCATATGTTTCTTGAATTTATTCATGTGTGCTGTCGTATTTTCCCCCTTTATCATAAAGATTCATGGCTTTTACCTACAACATATTCTTGATGTATCCCAAGTACATTTCATGATTTTCTTGATCCCAATCACTTAAAACATTGTTAGATTCTTCCCCTAACTAAAACTTATATATGGAGTATGTCTTGCTCATCATGGTTTGGTTTGATTTATTTAGTTATTCTGTAGATATTTTCTATAAAGACGAGTGATGTCGGTGATTACTCCTTGTATTTAACCATATCCTTTACTTTTACTACTTCCTTTTTTTAGTTGATTGGTATGGTTATCTTTATCCACCCTTTTCAAAAGTGATGACTTATTTTCATAACATATCATGCATATCATGGAATATATCCACGTTAATTTGAATAAGACCTTGTATGCTTCCCTGGGTAACTTTAATACTTCAAATTGTACACATGTCTTAATACTCTTCCCATGGAGTACAAGTGACTATATTACTTTGTTTTAGTGGGGATTTTCCCATTCCCACCCAGAATCCAGAGAAAATAATATTCATATTGGCCCTATAGTCTACTATGACATAATTTATTTGTTTATCTATTACTATTGTTTATATTTGCAATTCCTTTTGTAAAAAGGAAATAATTTTACTACATGTATTTCCATTGGGTCTTCTTCTAATTTCCTCCATTTGTAGCATATAGTTGAAGAAATTATTGATTTTATCTAGTGATTACTTGTTGGTGGATAGTTTCTTAGGTACTATGTTTTACTATCCTTATGTTCTTTTTGTAGTCGATCCTTTTATCTTCACCTATGGTCCCTTGTCTCCTTGATTTCTTTATAATATACTACTTTTTGGGAATCAAATTCTAATTCATATTCTATGTCAAAAGGGGTTTGGGATAGCTTTATCGTCTTGCTCAAATCTTGACACAAACTTAGTTTTTTTTTACGCTTGATTTCAATCATTTTACAACTATTTTCCTAGAATTCCTTAAGTAGTAGGTGGAACTTCTTTGTTACGTTATTTCTTTGTCCACAAAGTGAGAAAATTATCACCCTAGGGTTGCTAAAAAGAAAATTATTCATGGTATGTTTCCAAGACCAGTAGGTGAATCATTTAGAAGCTACCTTCCCTCTTGATAACATTTATGTTGTTATTTGAGTTCATAATTGGATTGTATTTGATAAATATGTGATGCTCCTTGCTATTGTTCATTTCCAATTTCGATTTGTAAGGGGCCCTTAGGTTTATACAATTCTCTAAGTAGTTACTCTAGAAGTGATCACTAGTGTTATGTGTTCCATAGTAGTTAAATATACTCTTGTTCCTAGGTCTTATAGGCTCCTAATTGTCCTTGGGCAGTTGTTCAACTATGGATTTTGGTTCATGCCACTTTGTCTCCCTTAACTTCTTTAATTCTACCTCCAAGTGTCATAACCTTTCATCTTTATCTTCTGATGCAGGAGCATCCAACTCAAATTTCATTGACTAATGAATCAGCTTGGCATCCAACTCGAATTTCATTGACTGATGAATCAACTTGGCATCCAACTCGAATTTCATTGACTGATGAATCATCTCGCCTTGTAATCAAATTCTATATGGATATGGTTTGATGACAAGTAGATAGAGTTAGTTTTAAATTTGTAATAAGTGGCAATTTTTCCTTTCTTCTCCTTGATCCTTGCATGGATTTATCAAGGATTGATCTTCGTCGATAGGGTTTTCTTTTATTAGGTCCTCAGGTCTAGCTTAGTCAGATCTGACAAGTATTCTAAGTATTAAAAATTGATTTGAGTGTAATAGATAGAGATAGAGAGGAGTGAATGAGTGTATGACAGTGAAAGGGAATAAGAAAAGAGTGTGCACAGAAGGAGTGGATAAGTGAATTCTATGTATTTAGAATTCTGATCAAATTGAATAAAGAGAAGAGGATTACCTTCTGTGTGTCTTTGATGGATTCCCAGTTTTATGTAAATTTGTGGATCTATGAATTCATACACGTTCACTCCATATAGAATTCTATGTACAAATTCTTAGCTTTTGAATTGCAGAGTAATTGATCCTTTCAGTGATTAATTCGGTGTGCTACGAAGATAGATCTCAGACAAGATCAAACAGCAGAGAAGGATCATGACAGAAATCAATGAATAAAATAGGTTTCACATCTAGGAACAGACCGATGATCGATAATTAACCCACAAGAATCAATGGTGCAGAAGAATTCAAAATTGCAGGAACTCAGTTTCGACAATTCAAGTCCTGCAACCCACAATCCACATGCACAACGGACCGTTGCGACCACAATTAATTGTGGAAACTCAATATTAAAATTTGTAATCCCGCATCTTACAAACCGCAAGTTGCAAAAAAAGGAGCTACAAAAAAAGGGTGTTGCGGAAATGGAGTTGCGGGAAACGTCTTGTGGAAAGGCAAATTGCAGAGAACCTGAGTTAAAGGTTGGAAAGAATATTTCTGTCAGGAAATTCAACCTGTTAATATAAGTATTGGATAGATTTGTTCATTCAGGCCATCAGTTTTGGTATCAGAACATAACAAAGATTTTGCGTAGTGATTCAACTAATCAGTTAAATTGTGAAGAAGGATGCCGCTGAGAAGGGGATGCGCACATGGAGTTCCTGTAGGACGTGGTCGAGGAAGACAACCTGTAGAAATAGAAATGGAAAGAAACATGAGAAGGATGGAATAAAGGTTAGAAGCTATGGAAATAAAGAACTATTCAAACAATTCAAATAACATTGATGAAGAATATGAATCTGAATCCTCTGAGGAAGAAGAAGAAGATCCTGAAGAAGTCAAAATCTTGAAGATGTTGATGAAAACCAATGGCATACCAAGAATAGAAGTACGTATGTATTCAAGTAACTTAAATGTTAAAGAAATTATGGATTGGATTAATGCTCTGAGTAAATACTTTGATTTTGAAGAGATAGAATACAAGAAGAAAGTAAGATATGCAGCTACCAGATTGAAGCGACGTGCATCTATCTGGTGGGATGAGCTCCAGATCCATCGAGAAAGAAGAGGTAAGAAAAAAATTAACTCTTGGGGTAAGATGTTGCATAAGATTAAAAATCAATTTATGCCTAAGGACTATCAGTTAAATATTCTTAGAGAATTATAGAACCATAGACAAAAGGCTATGACACTGGACACACAGAGGGACGTCTAGAAAGAGTAGCTAGGTATATCAATGGGTTGAGATATGATATACAGGATGAACTCAGTCTATTAAATTTGAAAATTGTAGAAGATGCATATCATGTATCTTTAAAGGTAGAAGAGAAATTGCTAAGAAAGAAAAACCAGAGGAACAAAGGAAAGAACATGGAAAGAGGTAGGGGTGTTCCAAACAAAGGAGGTAGAACTTCTAAAGATGAAGCTGGAAGTTCTAGAAGTAGCAGTCAATCATTCCAGAGAGGAGGATTCAGAGGAGGTAGAGGAAGAGGTATAAATAGAGAAGTAAGATGTTATACTTGTGGAGAGATTGGACATATTTCTTGGGATTGTCCAAGAAATAAATCTACAGGTAAGAGAAATGTGAATGTTGCAGAGGCTCAAGAAGAGTCAAAAGAAGAAATAGAGGTGAATAATCCTCCAGAGGATGGAGAGGCTCTTATGTTGAAGAGAGTCTTGATGAAGATAGAGAAATAGGTACATGAACCAGCTCAAAGGAAAATTTTGTTCAGAACAAGGTGTAAGTCACAAGGTAAGTGTTGTAAAATGGTTATTGATAGTGATAGTAATGATAATTTGGTTTCCACAGAGATGGTAGAGAAGCTGGGATTGAAGAAGATGAGGAATCCCACTCCTTACAAAGTGTCCTGGTTACAGAAAGGACATCATCTCTTGGTGAATGAGCAGTGTAATGTGGAGTTCCATATTGGTACTTAAAAGGATGAAATATTGTGTGACATAGTGCCTATGGATGTGTGCCATATACTCTTAGGGAGGCCATGGCAGTATGACAATAAAGTTGTTCATGATGGGAGGAAGAATACTTATTCTCTGGGGAAAGATGGGAAGAGACATACCTTGTCACCCTTGGAAGATGAAGGAGTTCAAGGAAGTTTAGGATCAAGCATTCTGCTGATGTCTGGAAAAGAACTGTTACAAGAAGTTCAGAAATAAAAGGATCTACATTTTGCTCTTATTGGTAAGCTAAAGGTAATTTTAACTTCTACAAATTTGGATCATTTTCCGGATGAAGTTAAAACTGTGCTTGATGAGTATGCTGATATTATTGTGGATGAATTTCCAAATGAATTGACTCCTATAACAAGTATTAGTCATCACATTGACAAAATACTTGGTGCAAGTTTACCTAACAAAGTAGCTTAAAGATTAACCCCTCTATAAAATGAAGAAATCAAACAACAAGTACAAGAGCTATTGGAGAAGAGATTGGAGAAAGAGAGCTTGATTCCTTATTGTTAGAATAATCAACCCATAGTTAGCTACTTTAGAATTAATTAATCCAATTTTTGTATTATTTGCCTAGTTTCCATATTCCACCTTATGCAAGTTGTCCTCCACACATCCAAAGTGGTCAAACTTGATAAATTTGAGTCATGGATCACTTGGGAAACCACTTGGAATCAAATCTACTTTATTCCTGGCCTTCCTAGCACATGTCTACTTTTTCTTCTTTATTGCCTGCTTTTTCTGAGTTTTAAGGCAATTGGAAAAGTTTGACTAGGTGAAGTTAACTTGTTTTTTGTCCTCATCATCCTCCACTCATTTCTCCTAAGAAAAGCATGTATGAGTTTTCCTTCCATCATCTATTATCTTTCCTAATTGATTTTCCCAATTCGTGAGCTCCTAGACAGATTTGGAAACTGCCTTATGCACCTATGGGGGATTTGCTTAGATTTAGTAAGCCTGCTTTTGACCAAATTCGAATGGCATCCTTATGAATTTGAATATCTCATGTAAATATTTATTTTGGAAGCCTATGACTTCATAGGGTTGGCTATTGTACACTTATTCAATACAGATTAGTGTTCTGCGCCATATTCAGTCTCCTTTGTGAGTAATTTGCATGTGTAATTGGCAATATTTGTGAGTGTAATTGTTCTAACACCTGGGTTCAATTTCCACATGGTATCAAAGCCTTTGTATATTGATTTCTCTCCTTCCAATTTGTTATTGCAGGTTCGACATCATTTACTGGGAGCATTCTGCTGACTGAAGGGACAATTTCTGAGCTATGGATCAATCTCAGAAGATCATCTTGACTCCATTTAAATTCTTTGAATGGAAAGAAGATATGGAGATACTGTTGAGAGAAAAAGGCCTCTACAGAGTGACTATGGAAATAGAAGCAAAGCCCAATGCAGCTGCAGAGAAAATTAAATGGCACAACAGGAGGGATGAGGCCTATGGTCTCCTGTGTCTGAGCATATCCAAAGACCTCCTTTTCCATCTTGATGGATTAACATCACCAAATGAAGTATGGGAGAAGCTTGTTGAGATTTTTGGTAAGACATATGAGATGATGGGACATCAAATTGAAAATGAATTGATCTCCCTGAGTCCCAATAGCTTTGAATCCCTGCAACTCTATTTTTCCAAGTTCAAAGCCCTTGTTTTGCAGCTAAAACAATCTGGGATCGAAAAGAAGGATGAGAAAATGGTTTTGGCCATACTCTCAAAGCTTGGCCCTGACTATTCAGTGATTTTATCGACCTTCCATGCCACAAAGTTGACAGCTCGGCCCTGGAAAATGCCTAGCCTTATAGATTTCATGGAATCTCTCGCACAAGAACAAGATAAATTGGTGTTCATGGGCACCATCAAACCTTCCAAAGACCAAGATCTGGTTACTGGAGGTTCAAGGGTGGATTCAAAAGGAAAGAAGAAAGCTAAGAAGCCACCTAAGCAAAAGAGAGACAAGAACAAGTCTCCAGAGGAGCCTCAAGGTTCCAAGAAGAACCCCCAGAAGAAGAAGAACAAAGGAGAAATGAGCAAGTGCGCATACTATAGTAAGGGCAATCATTCTGAAAGCTCCTGCATGAAGAAGTAAATAGACATGCTGACCCAACTCCTGGAGAAGAATGGCATCTCCCTTCCTGGTAGCTCAAAGAAGAGGGAAGGAGGATCAAATTCAGAAGACAGAGAGAGAGTTCATGCATTGGTTGCTGGCACAACAAACTCACCTAGTTTCATCATTGATTCTGGAGCTTCAAGACATATGGTTTCAACCAAGGAGGCATTCACCTCACTTGACATGTTGAAAGGTCCACCAATTGTACTGGGAGATGAATTTTTCACTAAAAGTTTGGGCAAAGGGAGGATTGATCTTGACCATGGTAAGTTCAGCAATGTATTATATGTTCCAGGTCTTGCCTCTAACCTCTTATCAGTGTATCATATGACCCACACAGGGTCTCCAAATAAGTTCATATTCTCCCCTAATGAATTTGAGATCACAGAGATCTCAAGTGGTAAAGTCATTGCAAAAGGAGTTGCAAATCACACTTCGAAGGTATACATGTTCTCACACTTCCTACCCTACTCAAACCCCTTTGCTCTTCTGATTCATGCTAATGAGGCAAGCAAGCTTTGACATGAAAGATTTGGCCACCTTAATTACAAGTATCTTTCTGATATTAGTGAAAAATAAATGGTCATAGGGTTACCAAAGATTAAGTTTTCCAAAGGAGTCTGTCAAGGTTGCATCTTAGGAAAACACCCAGAGCATAAATTTGAGAAAGCTAGTCATGAGAGAACCTTTGCACCTCTTGAGTTGATCCACAATGATGTTGCTGGCCCATTTCCTCATATGTCAATGATTTAGGCCAAATATGCATTGACATTCATAGATGAATTTTCCAGGTATTGCTGGGTTTACTTCCTGAAACACAAGTCTGAAGTTTATGGCCTCTTCAAAGTCTTTAAGGCTTTGGTTGAAAACTAGTCTGGGAGGAAACTCAAGGTCCTCAGATCTGACAATGGTGGTGAGTATGTCAATTCTAATTTCATTCAATATTGTGTAGATGTAGGTATTCAGATGCAGCATTCTATCCCTTACACACCACATCATAATGGTGTTAATAAGAGGAAGAACAGATCACTGAAAGAGATGGAAACCTGCATGATGGAGGCTAAGAATTTGCCACCAAAGTTTTGGGCCAAAGATATAAACTGTGCAACCTATATCCATAATAGGGTGCCTCATAAACAACTTGATGGTATGACTCCTTTCAAAGCATGGAGTGGGCACAAGCCAGATGTGACCCATTTCAGGATTTTTGGCTCAAGGGCTTGGGCTAGAATTCCAACAGAAAAGAGGAAGGCTTTGCAGCCCCAAAGCCAAGAGTGTCTATTTATTGGGTACTATGAAGATTCAAAAGGGTACAAGCTGATAAATTTGAGCACAAACAAAGCCTTCATTGAAAGGAGTGTTCAGTTCCAAGAAGATCCTTTAGCAGCAGTGGAAGTTGGAGAATCCTCTTCACCACCAGAACCATTGAATGTAAGTGAAGAGATAGTTGAACTTGCTGATTCTGATATGTATAATAATGATGATTTAATTTCATATCCTAATAGTCCTACAATACCAAAATTGGAAGCAAAGACCATTCATTCAGCTGGAGAACTAGCTGGAAATCCTAATGATCCTAGGAGGACTAGATCTCAGTTTGAGAGTGCTATGTGCATGAAAGACCCTATGTTTGCAGAGAAATGCTATCTGGTGGTTGAATTAGACCCACAGACATATGAATATGAATCAAATGATCCAAGATTGCAAACATCCATGAAATAAGAGTTTAGCTCACTCCAGAAGAACAACACTTGGGAGCTGGTTGATCTTCCCCCAAGGAGGAAGCTAGTTCAATGTAAGTGGGTTTACAAAACCAAATTTGATGCTGATGGTTCACCTCTGAAATACAAGGCCATATTGGTAGCCAAGTTCTACTCATAGATACATGGCATAGACTACAATGAGACCTTTGCACCAGTGGCAAAGATGGACTCCATCAGGCTAGCCTTAGCCATTGCAGCTTCAAAGCAGTGGGAGGTACATCACATGGATGTGAAGTGTGCTTTTCTGAATGGAGATCTCACTGAATATATTTACATGCAGCAGCCTCAAGGATTTTCTGCTAATCCATCTCTTGTGTGCAGGCTAAAGAAGTCATTGTATGGGCTTAAGCAAGCCCCCAGGGCTTGGTATGCCAAGATTGATAGCTTTCTGCTATCACTGAATTTTGTTCGATGCAAGTCAGATCCAAATGTATATTTGAAGCTGATTCATGGCTCATTAATTATCATTGTTTTGTATGTTGATGATCTTCTCATTACAGGAATCTCAAAGGATGAAATTTCCTCCTTGAAGGATGCAATGAACCATGCATTCTCAATGACTGATTTGGGATTATTGAGCCAATTCTTGGGGCTCGAGATTGCTCAAACCAAACAAGGAATCAAAGTACATCAGTCCAAGTATGCCTTGTATTTGCTGAACAAATTCAACATGAAGGATTGCAAGCCAAGCAAGACTCCTTTCCTTTCAGGAGTTGAGCTTGAAGAAGCTGATTCTTCACCTATGGTAAACAATACACTATATAGGAAATTGATTGGATGTTTGTTGTATCTTACACATACTCGACCTGATATTTCTTATGCAGTAAGTGTGGCTTCAAGATACATAGATCAGCCTCATGATATCCATTCGAGAGAAGCCAAAAGGATCCTTAACTTTGTTCAGGGAACAAGGACTCATGGGATCTTCTACAAAGCTAAATATGATCTTGATTTGATTGGGTTTACTGATAGTGATTGGGCAGGTGACAACACAGATCGAAAGTCAACATCAAGATATGTCTTCATGCTTGCTAAAGGGATAATTAGCTAGTCAAGCAAGAAATAGAGTGCCATTGCACTCTCATCTACAGAAGCAGAGCACAGAGGAGTTGTAAATGCAGCAACTCAATGTTTATGGTTGCAAGGGTTACTTGGTGAGTGTGGCTTCGAATCAGAATACTCAACTACTATCTATTGTGATAATCATAGTACCATTAGAATCTACAATGATCCAGTTCAGAAACAGAGAACCAAACACATTGAGATCCATATGCACTACATCAGATAGCTTGTGCATGATGGCACCATTCACCTACTCTTCTGTTCATCTTCAGAACAAGTAGTAGATATCTTCACCAAAGTTTTTTGTGAGAAGACATTCAGCAATCTCAAATCACTGCTGGGGATTTCTGATCATGCTGTGAAGCATGAGTGATGACAAGATTTTCAAATTTTGTTTTACTGTCCATGTTTAAGCGAGGATTTTTCCCACTGGGTTTTTTCCTCTTTCCTTGGTTAAATGGACATGTAGTATGTAAAGGGTGACTAAGCCTTGTTGCTAGGCCCTATAATTTTTTTACATTTTACTTATAAGTCAGGCTTAAGGGGGGGTGTTAGAATAATCAACCCATAGTTAGCTACCTTAGACATTAATTAATCCAATTTTTGTCTTATTTGCCTAGTTTCCATATTCCACCTTATGCAAGTTGTCCTCCACACATCCAAAGTGGTCAAACTTGCTAAATTTGAGTCATGGAGTGCTTGGGAAACCACTTGGAATCAAATCTACTTTATTCCTGGCCTTCCAAGTGCATGTCTGCTTTTTCTTCTTTATTGCCTACTTTTTCTTAGTTTTAAGGCAATTGGGAAAGTTTGACTAGGTGAAGTTAACTTGTTTTTTGTCCTCATCATCCTCCACTATTTTCTCCTAATAAAAGCATGTATGATTTGTCCTTCCATCATCTATTAGCTTTCCTAATTGATTTTTCCAATTCATGAGCTCCTAGATAGATTTGGAAACTGCTTTATGCACCTATGGGGGATTTGCTTAGATTTAGTAAGCCTTCTTTTGACCAAATTCGAATGGCATCCTTATGCATTCGAATCTCTCATGTAATTATTTATTGTGGCAGCCTATGACTTCACAGGGTTGGATATTGTAGACTTATTCAATACAGATTAGTGTTCTACTCCATATTCAGTCTCTTTTGTGAGTAATTTGCATGTGTAATTGGCAATATTTGTGAGTGTAATTGTTCTAACACCTGAGTTCAATTTCCACACTTGTGTCATACCTACTATGCTAAGTCCAAATAAATATGGTGGATGGAGAATGTGTATTGATTCCAAGGCAATCAACAAGATCACTATCAGGTATAGATTTCCTTTACCCAGAATTGATGATCTGATGGACTGTTTAAGTGGTTCAAAATATTTTTTCAAAATATATTTGAAAAGTGGATATCATCATATTAGAATAAGGGAAGGGGATGAATTAAAAACAACATTTAAAACAAATGATGGTCTATATGAGTGGTTAGTGATGCCATTTGGCATTACAAATGAACCCAGTACTTTCATGAGATTGATGAATGAGGTTCTAAAGGAGTTTACTAGAAACATTGTGATAGTATATCTAGATGATATTCTAATTTTCAATCAAAACAGAGAAGAGAATTTAAGGCACCTTAAGTTGGTGTTAAGGACTTTGCAGAAGGAGAAGTTGCTGATAAGTTTGAAGAAGTGTTTCTTTGTAAAGAAATAATTGGTCTACTTGGGGTTCATGGTTTCAGAAGAAGGACTGAAAATGGATTCTGATAAAGTGCAAGCAATTTTAAATTGGTCTGTTCCAAGGAATGCTTATGAGGTAAGAATTTTTTATGTACTTTCTAGTTTCTATAGGAATTTCATTAAGAATTTCAGTTAGATTTGTGCACCTTTGATAGATACTTTCAGAGGAAGTAAACAGCCTTTCAAATGGACCGAAGTAGCTGATAGAAATTTTAAATTATTAAAGAAGAAAATAACTGAGAAGCCTATTTTGGCTTTGCCCAGTTTTGATCAAGTGTTTCAAGTGAAGACAAATGCCAGTCGAATAGCAGTGGGAGAAGTTTTAAGTCAAGAGTTGAAGCTAGTAGCATATTTCAATGAAAAGTTGAATGAAGATAAACAAAATTACTCTTTGTATGATAAAGAATTATATGTTGTTGTGTAAGCTCTTAAAAAGTGGAGACATTATTTAATGCCTATGGAATTTGTTTTGTATTCTGACAATCATGCTTTGCAGTTCATCAACATCCATCCTAAATTAAATCAGAGGCATGCTAAATGGGTGGAATTTTTGCATAACTTTACCTTCGTTATCAAACATAAAGGTGGTAAGTGTAATGAAGTTGTTTATGCTTTGAGTGGGATGAGTTTGGCAATGCAAGAAGTTAAGGTCAATACTTTGGGATTTCAAAATTTGATTACTATGTATAAAGAGGATGTAGATTTCAAGGATATTTATGCTGCATGTGAAAATCCAATTACCCATAATAGAATCCATTGGTTAGATTATATGTTACAGGAAGGATTGTTGTTCAAAGACAGTAAGTTGTGTATTCCAAGATGTTCAATGAGGGAAAATTTAATTCAAGAAAAACATAGTGGGGGTCTCTCAGGACATTTTGGGCAAGATAAGACTTTTTCTCTGGTGAGTAATTTTTATTTTTGGCCAAAGATACAGTATGATGTGAAGAAATTTGTTGAAAGATGTAGAGTCTATCAACATGCAAAAGAGAAGTCAGAACACAGGATTGTATCAACCATTACCTCTTCCAACTAGGCCTTGGGATTCAATAAGAATGGATTTTGTTAATCGTGGATCATTTCATTGCATGCAAAAAGACTAATGATGCAACAAACATTGCTAATCTATTCTTTTTATAAATTGTAAATTTGCATGGTTTTCCTTTGAGTAATGTGTCTGACAAAGATACAAAATTTGTTGGTCATTTGCGGAGAACTCTATGGAAGAAATTGGGGACTAATCTCATTTTTAGTTATGCTTATCACCCTCATACTGATGGATAGACTGAAGTGGTAAATAGAATCTTGGGAAATATACTAAGAATTATGGCGTATGAATATCCAAATCAGTGGGACTTAGCTTTAGCTCAGACTCAGTTCACATACAATGATTCACCCAATAGAAGTACAAGTATGAGTCCTTTTCAAATTGTCTATGGGATGCATCCAAGAGGTGTATATGAACTTAGAGATTTGGGAAAATAGGAAAATAGAAGTGTAGATGGTGAATACTTTGAAGTTAGTATGCATGAGCTACAAGAAACCATCAAGAAGAGATTACAGGAAAGTGCAGAGAAGTAGAAACAGAGAGAAAACCTAAAGAGGAGAGAAGTGAATTTTTAGATTGGAGATCTAGTGATGGCCTATCTTAAAAAGGAAAGGTTCCCTAAAGGAACTTATAATAAGTTGAAGCTTAAAAATATTGGACCTTGTAAAGTTTTAAGGAAGTTTTATGCAAATTCTTATGAAATTGAACTTCCTTCTGATCTTCAGATTTCACCAATTTTTAATGTTTTAGATTTGTATCCTTTTAGAGATGCAGGTATCCAACCTAATGGTGTAACTTTAGATAGAGATGATCCAGCTATAGATTGGCAAGGAAACATTCCACAAAAAGGACAACCTCAGATTGAATCCATCCTTGACAAAATATTCTTAAGGAATATCAGGAACAAAACTTTCTTTCAATACCTGGTCAAATGGAGAAATCATCCTACTGAAGATGCAACCTAAATAACAGAGCAAGAAATTTCCAAGTACCATATACTGAATTATATATGGATAGGGTTTGATGACAAGTAGATAGAGTTAGTTTTAAATTTGTAATAAGTGGAAATTTTTCCTTTGTTCTCCTTGATCCCTTCCTGGATTTCTCAAGGATTGATCTTTGTTGATAGGGTTTTCTTTTATTAGGTCCTTAGGTCCAACTTACTCGGATCTGACAGGTTTTCTAAGTGTTATAAATTGATTTGAGTGTAATAGATAGAGATATAGAGGAGTGAATGAGTGTATGAGAGTGAAAGGGAAGAAGAAAAGAGTGTGCACAGAAGGAGTGGATAAGTGAATTCTCTGTATTTAGAATTTTGATCAAATTGAATAAAGAACAGAGGATTACCTTCCATGTGTGTTTGATGGATTCTCAGTTTTATATAAATTTGTAGATCTATGAATTCATCGACGCTAACTCCATATAGAATTATGTGTATAAATTATTAGCTTTTGAATTGCAGAGTAATTGATCATTTCAGTGATTAATTTGGCGTGCTGTGAAGATAGATCTTAGAGAAGATCGAACAGAGAAGAAGGATCGTGACAGAAATCAACAACTAAAATATATTCTACATCTAGAAACAAATTGACGATCGAGAATTCACCCACAAGAATCAACGGTGTGGAAGAATTCGAAATTGCAGAAACGTCGAAATTGCGGAAACTCAATTTCGATAAGTCAAGTCCCCTAACCCGCATGCGGAACGGACCGTTGCGGCCACAATTAGTTACGGAAACTCAATATTAAAATTTGTAATCCTGCATCCCACAGCCCGCAAGTTGCAGAAAAAGGAGTTGTGGAAAAGGGTGTTGCGGAAAGGGAGTTGCGGGAAACATCTTGTGGAAAGACGAATTGCAGAGAACCTGAGTTAAAGGTTGGAAAGAAGATTTATTTCAGAAAAATCAACCTGTTAACAGAAGTCTTGGATAGATTTGGTCATTTAGGCCATCATCTTCCTTCTTATCATTTCTATGTTTGTTGTATTTAAGGACCTCACATTATATATGTATTGTTGCATGCACTACTTGCTTATATTTTTAGGATTTGTGATCCTTATTTCTGATATAATTGTGTCTAGTAGTCTAGTAATGAAATAATCTATATTTATTACTTATGGTACATGATATATGATTTTTTCAACAATATTTTGGAATTTGGAATCATAGTGTGCTTTGGTCTTGTTGTAATCACTCAGATTGCAAGGTTACCGACAATACACATAAATAATCATATAATCATAATAGATACAATAGACAAGGATAGTAGGTTGAATAAAAGAAATATATTACACAATAACACATGTGGGTTCATACATACATCAAACCGAACCAAGTTCTTATCTAGCTCAACAGCCTATATATATGATTACAAATTAGTTACAAATAACTACTTGGCAGTTCAATCAACCGATGTGACCTATGAGGCCGACCTAATCTCTAATTAGTCGGCTAACTAGTATGTTCGGCTAACTGACTATTTCCTCCAACATCTCCCCCAGGAACAAAACCTTTCTTCATCCTGAAGAAACACCAGAGATAACAAAATAGATTGTCTGAAGTAGTTTTTACAATTGATTTGTCTCATGGACTGTGTTGTTGAATAGATGGTTGTTTATGGATGCATATCTCCACAATGGCTTCTGCTATCACTGCTAGTTGATGCTGAAATTTTGTCCAATTGCAAAGTGTAGTCTGAATATCAATGGTCAAGGTTGTGATGCTTGACAAGGTCGACATCTTCTCTTGTATTGATAGATCTATAATATTAACCATGTCGAGGCCCAAAAATTGTGCCTTCTCCTCTACTGTGTCGAGTAATCTCTTCATGTGTGGAAAAATCTTATCGTGTCAAGGCTAGGGATTACCTGATTTATCCACTGATGCACTTGTTTTTCTAATTTCCCTAACTTTGTTGATTCCAGAATTATTTGATCTTGCATGGTGCTTTTAATTGCTTCAGGTAGTCCTTGTTGATGTTGCAGTGTTTTGATGTGCTCATGAGTCTCTCAAAATTGTTGAAATACTTGGCCATAATAGGTATACCAGTTTCTCAATACTTCCTCCATAGTGGTAGACTCTTTAAAATTCTCTTATAGTACTTTGTGAGCTTCCGAAAATGTTGTGTACTGATGTCTCAGTAAAACAAAAGTTTCTTCTATTTGTTCCTCTTTATATGCCTATAAATGTGACTGAAGGTTAGATACAAAACTTTCAATCAATTGGTAAACTCTTTCCAGTGGTTTATCTGTGTCGGTTTCTGTTGCTCCTAGTAAAACTGTTTGTGTCAAATTCCTGCATTTTGTCAGAAATTCTATTTTCTCTGCTTTAAGTTTCTCAATTTGGTCTTATTCTCTTTCTTTCATTATCCTTTCTTCCTTATTTAGGGCTTCCAATAGTTGATCCAATTCTCCATACCTGATTTTTGGTGTTTCGACTGCAATAGTCGATCCTAGCTGATGTAGGTGGATAACTATCAGTACCTACTGTAATGTTGATTGTGTCAACTTCTATTCATGTTCTTTCCTCTTTTTCTCTTTTCTTTTTCTTTTATGCCGATAATGATGTACAACCTCTATTCTTGATGGTACTGTTTTGGGTTTATTTTGTTATGTCTGCTACTCTTCCATCAGTTGATCTTATGTTGGTTTATCTTCTGTTAGATTAGGGTCTACCGACTGTATCTCAGGGATGAGGTATGTGGTTGGTTGTGCATATGTCGGTGGTGTGGATGGTAGAACTGATTTTGGAGGTGGAGCTGAGGTTGGTGGTAGTATAGGCGATGGCAGATGTTCTGGAGTTGATGGGGTGGTCGAAAGTGTACTTGCCAACATAAGATTTTTTACTTCAGGTTGCAAGTCGACAGGGTTGTCAACTTCTTCAGAGTCGAGTAGGCTGTATATTTCTTGATCTGTTGCTAGTGTTTCTATTTGATCATTCGTATCAAGATCAATTGCTCCTTTGTCTGCTTCATTAACTAAGAGGGGATGATTTTCAGTGGATGGTATAAATGATGAAATTTGAGCTGCGACAACTTGAGATGATTTGTATGGGTTTCTTATGGATGAGGATTTAATAAGTCCCACAAATTTCAGTTCTGGGGAATATTTTTGTGGTTGGTCGAGTTATTGGGTGAGAAGTCATCATGAAGAGCTTGACTCAGTGAGTGGGTGTGTGGTATTTATTTTTTGAGCATTACAGAAACGATTGGGAAAATCGTTGATAAATTGCTGCAATTCAGCATCTTTATCAAATTTCTCTTTGAGTGTTTTAGGAAATATGTCTTTATAAGGGTTTTATGAAGCAACAACGTCTGGGTTTGGTGTCTCTTCTTGCACTATTCTAGTTGGATATGGGGGTGGAAGAGTGGAGGTTAAATCAATAGAGTCGACTTTAGGAGGGGTAGCGACTCTTACCTTTTTATATTTTTCTTATTTTTCTTCTGCTTCTACGAAGTGTTTGAACTACTTCTCGACAGATATTTTGTTTTTGGTGCCACCCTCCAAGATGTCGGCAACTCTAGCAAGTAGCTCTTCCTCATCATCTGACTCTCCTTGAAGAATGAGTTTGCGCTTTCCCTTCCATTTTTCTGGACTATCGTTCTTCTTTCGTGATTTGGATATTTCCTGGGCTATTTGTCAGAGATTTTGCTTCGTCAGGGCATACTCAGGTTTTTCGGACTGTGTTTATTTGTTTGTATGTTCACCCTTCTCCTCATGTTGTTCGATTAGTACAATGGCCTATTGTATCTATGGTACTATTACTATATGAAGAGTACTTGTCTCTTCCATTGGGGTGTCTTCCAGAGTGAAAGTGTTGATATGAATATGTACTTCATAATCTTCCTATTTCTCTTGGTTGCTTAGGGGTTCCACAATTGGTTGATTTGTCTTCTTTGAAACCACAAGTATGGATATTTTAGTGTTGGATTATCGGGCCAACTCTGTGAAGATATCCTCGATTGTTGGAAAATAATCGAGGTTTTTGGCTTTTGCTACAACTCCTTGCATGTACCATAATGCAGCATGGTTGAGTTCTAGCTGGATGTGTGTTGTCGGGGGCATACTTCTTCAGATGTTTTTAGGCACCCTCCATCTAGTTTTCTGGAATTTTAAATTTTGAAACCATTTTTCTAGAAGCACTTTGGCCGCTTCAAGTTCCTATGAGTTCCCATCCATTGAAAACGGCTTAAAACACCACATATGGAATCTTGTCGGTTCGAGGAACTATGGATCTCTGACATGACACAAGTGGTACATAGAAATCCATATAATCAGTGATGGGAACCTGATCATTGCATCCCCCTGATGACACTTTACACAGATGTTTTTTACCATGTCGGCTACATATTGATCCCAACAGTAGGTTTTCCCTAATTTTGATATACAATTGACAGCTTCCAACATGTCGAGCCTCAGATCGCACCCTCATCTTGTAACCATTAGACCTGTAGACACAATTTTCATGACCATATTGGGTGTTGTGGCCTTGATTTGACCAACTATCATCCCCTTGGAGTTCTTTCCAGTCGGTGTACCTGTTAGTTTTTCAACAAAATCTGCCTTTGAACTGACAGGAACATGATCGCCTTTGTTAGATAGCCCTGTAAGGTTGTAAATAACTTCGCTGGATATCTCAACAGGTTTATCAAAATAAAACTTCTCATTGTGATATCAACTAATGATGAATTTTTCTATTATCTCTTGCATCCCACCGAAGCTCACCATGAGAGGTGCATTGATATAGCTCATGATGGTACTGGAACTTACTTTCTATGCTTCTTCTGTCATTTTTTTTTGTCTACATATGCCCATTTCTTAATTTCTGCCCATAATCTCGCCCAAGAAGTTTCCTAAACTTTTTCCTTATTGATATTTTATAATATTTTTATCAACAGGGTCACAAGGGACTGCAACTCCTTTTCTTTGGTGGTCACAGATCTAGTCTTCTTTGGTGTCATTTTGTTGGTTGTAAGTTCAAGTTTTTGCACAAGTATATTGCTCTCAGGAGTTTGGTAACTCTGTCTCTCAAGATCTTCGTAAAATTATATGAATTCTTTGTCTGATGTGGTATTTATAGGTGGCATGGGCAGCGATCTTGTCAATGGAGGTATTAATGACAGATCTGATGGCGAATGACACTCTATTGATAGCTCTTTTAATGCACTTTGGTTTTGGCGCTCCCTCTGTATATAGTCATGATGGCTTGATTGGAACGTTTGATCCTCTTATCGATGATGGAAATGTCAATAGAATGGTCAGTAGTCAGTATGTCGATAATGTCGTTTGTTATTTCTATCGAATTGTATTTTGTTACTTCCTTTGTGATTTCTTGTCATTTTGATCTTGCTAGATTTGATTCTTTCTCTTGTTTTTAGGTTTTTATGGTTTTTATAAGTTTTTATAGGTTTTTGTTTAACAGTTATGGAACCGTTATATATATATATATATATATATATTCCTTATTTTTCATACCACTTTAGTCGGGTACCATTGACTAGCTTCCAAAATATTATGCCTTGTAAATTTCTTAGTCAAACTGATCCATTGACATTGATTTATTCAACTTTTTAAGGTCCCATCCACTCTGTGTACAGTTTCTTTGGTTTTCCTTTTACCCGACTGTTATACAGAAACGAAAGATCTCCAACCAACAAGTTCTTATTTTTTATATTTTGGTCGTGCCATGCTTTCTGTTGTTTCTTTTGAATTTCTTGGTGTTGAATAGCAATTAGTCGGTGTTCTTCTAGCTTAACTAGTTGAATTAGTTGGTCCTTCTTTACTTCTTTGACACTAATATGTAATATTTCGTCTATTACTGGTGTATGTTGTCGGAAGTGTAGGGGAATGACTGCTTCTTAGCCATAGACTAGTCTGAACGATGTTTGGTCTGTAGATCACTTGTATGATGTTCTATATTCCCATAATATAGCAGAAATTTTCTCATCCCAGTTTTCTTTGTCAGTGTTGCAAATTTTCGTTAAGCCTCTTGTCAGGGTTTTGTTAAATGCTTCTATTGCCACATTATACTGAGGATGATAAGTTTTGCTTTGCCTGTGGTCGATTTTGAACTCCTATGTTAGTGTTGCAATGGTTCTATTGATAAAATATGATCCTTGGTCACTGATTAGAGTCAATGGACAACCAAATCTAGTAATTATATTTTCATATATGAATTTGGAAGTTGCTTCACTAGAACAGGTTTCGACAGGTTCTTCCTCTGCCCATTTAGTAACATACTCCACTGCTGTTATGATGTAGTGTGCACCTATCCTTCTTGTTGGCACTCAAAATGGTCCTATAAAGTCGATAGCCCAAATTTTGAATGTTAAACTTGGATTTACCAATAATAAGGTCATCTCGGTACTAGGTAAAGTTCGACCTAAACATTGACAGTGATCACATTTACTAACAAACTTCCAAAAATCCTTGTATAATTTCGGCCACCATAGTCCCGACTGTTGGATACTTTTAGCAGTCGTGTCTAACTGAAAATGTCCTCTATCTGGGCCATAGTGTGCTTCATACATTATTTTTTCTCTTTCATGCTCTAAAACACACCAACGGAGTACTTCATCCAATCCCATTTTATATAGGAATCTATTAATTAGACTATATGGTGCAGCTTTCATTGCTAGAATTTGTTTTTTTTTAGTGCTCATACCTTCAGGTGCTTGACTATTCTCTAAAAATTGAGTTATTTCTTCTAGTTCTGCTGGTACAGCTTCTATTCAAAACAGATGTGCGTCTAGAATATCGTCTTTCACTCCTATCAATTCCTCCCTCGTGTCGATTCACGACAAGTGGTCGAGTCTAACATTTATCTTTCCTGGTCAAACTACAACTTCAAACTCAAATTATTGGAATAGTAACAACCAACGACAGATTCTTCCACGGTGTAAAGGTTTGTTTACTAGATATTTCAGTGCTTGATGATCAGTGTAAAATATAAAGGGGTTAGCTAATAGGTAATGTCGATATTTTTTGAGTGCAAAGACCATCCCTAATGCTTCCCTTTCAGTTGTAGAATAATTGTGTTTTGCTTTGTTTAATTTTATGCCACTATATGCGATTGGGTAGTCCATCCCATCGTCTCCTAGTTGTGTTAATATTTCCCCTATTGCTATGCCTGATGCGTCAATGTGTATGTGAAATTTGATTGACCAATTTGGAAACCTGAGAATAAATTCTTCAACTAGTTTTCTCTTTAGAGTGTCGAAGGATACATCACATTCTTCAATCCATTCCAACTCCTGGTCCTCTTTTAATATTTCTTCTAAGGGGTATGTCATATATGAATAGTGACGAATGAATTTTTTGTAATAGACGGTATTCCCTAATAACACTCTAACCTATTTTGGGTTCAATCGAGGTTTCAAGTCAAGGATGATATTTATTTTTGCAAAGTCGGCTTTGATGCCTTCTTTGCATACAATATGTCACAATATAATTCCTATAGGGGTTGAAAAGATGCATTTCTTTATGTTGAGAGATAGTTGGATTTGTCAGCAACGTTCTAGCATTAGTCTTAACCATTTGCAATGATCTTTCAACATGGATTAAATTGTCCAATCATCGAAATATACGGCCATTGATTTATATATGTATTCCTGAAATGCTTTGACTATTATTATTGAGAATACGGCTAGTGTGTTCTTAAGACCGGATGGAATAAATATGTAATAGAATAAACCGAATTCACAGATGAATGTTGTCATTTTCTTATCTCCCTTGACAATCGGGACTTGATTGTATCCTGAAAATCCATCCGTAAATGAGTAACACTCGTGTCCTGGGACTTCATTTAGGATTTCATCTATAAACGGTGTTGGAAATGGATCTGTTAAAGTGACTTTATTCAGCTCCTAGAAAGCTACATAGATTCTTAGTTTTTTCGGGTCGTGCTTTTTCGGTTGAACGACCATTGGGCTTTCCCATTCTGATTGGTCGATTGGATAAATGATTCTTGCTGCTAACATATTGTCAATCTCTTTTTTCACTATTTCCTTATATTTGTGAGCCAATTTGTAAGGTATTTTCTTGACAGGTCTTGAGTCAGGTTTGATATCAATCTTCATTTCACCCATTTCTTGTAATACCCTTTAATATCTTTATAGTCTTGGGAAAAGACATCCTGAACTTCTTTTAGTAGATTAATTATTTCTGTTGTTTGTTCTTCACTCTAGTAGTCACCTATTCTCGCCATTTTTTGTTTGTTGTCATTAGATATGTCGATTTCTTTGGTTTTAACCTTCGCGTCCATCCATTATGGTGCCTTAATTTCATTGATTTGTCAACTTCCCTCCTTGAACTGAGAAAATGATGCTGGAAAGTCTGTTGCTGTCATTTGGTCAGTATCTTCTTTGTCGGTCGATTCAACCTTAAGTATCGTTCTAATTGGTTTAACCATTTCTAGATGATTATATTTCCACTGAAATATTTTTCCATGTGTATGCTCATTTTTTAGTCGAAGTCTTGTCGACTGTAATATTCTATTAGACCGAAAGTTATTACATGCTGCTTTCGGTCGGTTATGATTTTGTCACGAAGTATGATTAACAGTCGGTTGTATGAATTTTTTTATTTGTTTTGTTTCTTCGACTAGTTTCTCATCTTCCAGTATGAATTTAAAGTCCTTGGTAAAGTTTTCCTTGAGTTTGTTCCATACAAACATTTCGCCTCGTGCCTCTTCCATCTTATACCACTTACTTGGTAAAGCGTCTAATGTGGATCGAAATAGGTGCAGCCATATATGGTCATTTTTATAACCAAGTATTCTCCATTCTCTTTCACATATATTTATGTTATTTTTAGGATCTTGTCCTTGTGTGAAGACATGTATTTGTTCCTATTTAGTTAGCTTCCTCATGTCGAATCTTTCGGCAAAGTATGTCGAAGTTGTTGTCCACATTTGTAGCCTCGATAGATGGGTATTCCACCATCGAGCAACTTGACCTATAAACATTTCGACTAGGCTTTGAAGTAGGTCGTGCTCACCTAAGTTTTTTGAAACTTGTTCTATATGGAGGACTGGTGACTCTTTTTGTTTATACAGAAGAGAATGTTTATTTTCTGTTTGGATTGGCGCTAAAGAAGGGTATTCCCTAATGTTTCTTTTGAATATATTTGGTACAATGGACACAGAGAAACATTGACGTGTCATTTTTTTCAAGATGGCCTGGATGGTCCAGCATCCTCTTTCTTGATTTTCATAGTTTTCCATCTCCCAATAATATAATTTTGCATCTAAATTATAGCCAACTGAGTCTTGATTCCCCAAATGAAGTTCTCCATAAATATTTGGCTCGGTATAATCTTCATCATTCTGGATTTGATAAAGTTTTCGGAGATCAACCTCTTCGTCTATGGGTTCGGTCCATGGTTAACCATGTGAAGGATGAATAGGGACGATTACTTTCTTCCCATTTCCTTTAAGCTTTATATGTTCCTTATCCAACGAAATTGAGGCTTTCATCTTCTGAACCCATGGTCGTCCCACCAAGGCTAGGAAGGAGTTGGATCCTTCCTTAGGGTCTATGATTTCAAAGTCAACTTTTGTAGTAATTCCTTTTATGGTCGTGCCAACATTTATCCATACCCCAATAGGTTCGATAAGTCTTTGGTCTTCTAATTTTAGATATATGCCTGATTCGTTCAGTCAAGATCTTCCCAATTGTTCCCATGTATCTCGTGTCATAATATCAAATTGGGATCCAAAATCAAGAACAACTTGTCGAACGTGATATCCTTATATTTCTAGGTTGACAAGTGGGTTAGCATCACTCTTATCTTTATTATTTAGTCTGCATATATTCTTAGTTTGTTTATCCATACATGTTTTGCTCTTAATATTGTATAACAGATTAATAAATTGTGCTACTAATTTATCATTATGTATTAAGTTAAGTAGTTCTTGCGATATATTCTATCGAATATTCCCAATTACTTCTTGTCTAGCAAATTATTGAAACATATTTGATGCGCCATTATATAATTTTTTTTGCTTTATGGGATTAGGGTAAGAATCTTTTCTTTTGATTTTACTTATTCTGGGATTACCATTGCCAGTTTTTGTTCCTTTTCTAGTGACTATTTGTAAATTCTTTGTACGAATTACATCATACTTTTGAACACACGACAAGACATTAACATTTTTCTTTTTATTTATTTTTTTGAGCATGGTGGGATAATCCTCTAAAGAGTGATCTCCCACACCACAACTAGTACAAAATTTTAGGTCTGTCTGGTATTTGTATGAACAGTATACATATATATGACCTTCGTTGTAACATGTGAAACACTGAATTGGTCATCATGGTCTATTGTCCCGACTTCTAGTGAATCGGCCTCGATCAGCAAATCCCCCATGACGATTAATTTCGTACCAGCGCTCATATCTCTGGCCTTCATATTTATGATTACTTTGCTCATTCTGTTCATTGCTCCTTGCGATATTATCATTGTTATTCTGTGCAACAACTGTTATATTTTTATCATTTAATCAATATGATATAGGATCTTATCTGAGAGAATAACATGCACAACAATAATCACAAGAGACAAGTGACACAAAGAGTTTTCCTTGAGGAAACAATAAAGGAGAAAACCCTGCAACTTCCTCAGAGACATAATGAGCACCAATAGCAAAAGTAAAACCCAAAAACACAAAGATGATCTCTGACAGCTATTCTCTATCTCACTTATGCAAGCTCCTCTTCCCTCACTCATGTGCTATAGTTGAGTGAATGTTTGTGTTTCAAATAGAGAGTCTCACTCTCTATTTATACTAGTTTTCCACTTGACAATTACTTACCAGGGCCAACCTCACTAGGAGAGTCTAATAACCCTAGTACCCCTTAACTGTGGGGGCTATTTCCCCAACTTACAAAGGAGGTTTAACCTATATGAATTTACATGACTTTATTATATTAATGATTCTCTCGATCGAAGGAACATCAAGGTACAATGAAATACAATATAAGATATACAAGTGAATACATTCTGAAGTTACAAATACATCAACACTCCCTCTTAACCAGGAAGGTATTCTCTTGAAACAGTTCATCAGCACAAGTCTTCATCACAAGATCATCATCAAAGCTGGATCATCATAGAACTAGATCATCATCATCATCACTACTCCCTCTATCTTGAGCAAATGGTGCTATATCTCAATTCTACTCATCATAGGAGGTTCTACAGAGCCATCCCTTTTTCATGTTGATTGTAGGCCTAGCCTCCATGTAGATCTTCTTCAACAAAGCTAGCCCTTTTTCATGCCAGATGTAAATCTATAGTGCCAACCATTTTTCATGCTGGATGTAGTTCTCCATCTACAGAGCCATCCCTTTTTCATGTTGGTTGTAGCTCTACAGAGCTAGCCCTTTTTCATGTTGGTTGTATGCCTTTCCCTCTACAAGGTCTTCCTCTACAGAGCCATCCCTTTTTCATGCTAGTTGTAGCTATACAGATCCAGACCTTTTTCATGATGGTTGTAGTCCTTTCCCTCTACGAGGTCTTCCTCTACAGATCCAGCCCTTTTTCATGCTGGTTGCAATTCTACAGAGCCAACCCCTTTTCATGTTGGTTGTAGGCCTTTCCCTCTACAAGGTATTCCTCTATAGAGCCATCCCTTTTTCGTGTTGGTTGTAGCTCTATAGAGCCAACCCTTTTTCATGCTGGTTGTAGGTATCATCACTTATATCTGACCATGGGAGGAACCAATCCTACCACCATGTCAGAAGGGCACAACACTTACATCTGACCAAGGGAGGAACCAATCCTACCACCATGTCATAAGGGCACAGCACTTACATCTGACCATGGGAGGAACCAATCCTACCACCATGTCAGAAGGGCACATAGACTCATCACTTCTCCTTGGAAGAAACCTCAATCTAGAGAACACCAAGCTTCTCCTTGAAGTACTCAAACTTCACTCTGGCTAATGGCTTGGTCAACACATCATATATCTGCTCATCTGTCGCAACATACTGGAGCTTCACTGATTCTCTCTGCACCATATGCTTGATATAGTGATATTTGATCTTGATATGCTTCAACTTGTTAGGGAACACCAGGTTCTTTGACAACTTCACACAACTCTAGTTGTCGCAATATATACAAGTAGAATCCAACTGGAGATCAAACAAATCATATATTAGCTTCCTCAGCCACACTACCTCACAACTAGCCAAATAAGCTGCGACATACTCTGCTTCATCTATACTTAGTGCCACATAGGACTTCTTCCTGCTAAACCAAGAGATCACACCTGATCCCATACTGAAGAAGCACCCCAAAGTTCTCTTCCTATGAATGGCACTTCCTGCCCAATCTGAATCCACATAACCCTCCAGGTTAATCTTCTGATTTGCTTCATATTTGAGCCCATAGTCAACTGTACCCTTTAGGTGCCTCAGAATATGCTTTGTAGCAATCATGTGAACATGTCTCGCATCTGTCAGGAACTAGCTCAATGTGTTCACAGCAAAGAAAATGATATGGTCTTGTGTTCGTTGGGTACATCAATGAACCAATCATCTGACGATACATCATAGAATCAACCGACTCTGATGAAGCATCACTCAATAGCTCCAGGTTCAATGCCATATGTGTGGTCATGGCCTTGCAGTCCATCATCCTGAACCTCTTCAGGATATCTATTGCATACTTCCCTTGTCCTATGGAGATTCTATCTTCATTTGGCCACACCTCCATGCCTAGAAAGTAGTGCATCATTCCCAAGTATTTCATCTCGAACTTGGCAGCAAGCTTCCTCTTCGTGTCAGCAATCAACCCATCCTCACTTGTCACAAACAGGTCATCCACATATAGTAGGAGTATCACTGGGTTCCCTTCCTCAACCTTATAGTAAAGGTTGGAGTCCACTTTACTCTTGGCAAAGCCCAATCTAGTCAAGAAGCTATCAATCCTGTCATACCATGTCCCAGGTTCCTGTTTTAAACCATATAGGGCCTTATTCAATTTGCACACATGAGTCTCCCTATCATGTGTTTCGAATCTGAGTGGTTTCTCTACATACACTTCCTCTTCCACTACATCATTCAAGAACGCAATCTTGACATCCATCTGGTGTATCTTCCATTTTACCACTGCAGCCAAAGAAAGTACTGATCTAATGGAAGTGTATCTGGCTACAGGTGCAAAAGTTTCTTCATAATCTATCCCTTCCTTCTGGGAGAAGCCACTTGCCATAAATATTTCTTTATATTTCTCTATTCTACCATCTACAACATGCTTGATCTTATAGATCCACTTGGAAGTCGCAACAGACTTCCCTTCTGGTCTTGGGACCACATCCCAGACATCATTCTTCATGATCGACTAGTACTCCTCGATCATAGCATCCTTCCATTCTTTATTTTTTGTTTCTTCTTCATAGTTGGAAGGTTCTTTATCAATGATGTCACATAGTAGGGCTACATAACTAGAGTAGGACCTAGTTCTCTTCCTTTCTCTATGCATTTATTTTGAAGCCCCATATCTCTCTGCACCTTGGATAGCCTCACGTACCCATGCAAGTTTCCTTTTGTAAGGATTTTCTCTTGGAGTGGATCTACAGATTCCTGATATTCTTCTATTTCTCTATCTTCTTCTGGAGTTGCTTCGTTCATACATTAGAGGAAATTTCAATTTAAAATAGGCCTTCCAAAAACAATACAAATTCCATGTCATCATGTATTAGCCCATCAAAATGATTTAAAATTCAAAAAGGGATAACCTCTTAAACAATTTTTAATATAAATTTGGGGATAGGTATTATAAAAAAACTACTTTTTTGTTCGTATTTTTGACATATATCCTAGTGTTTTTACTCAAATTTTGATCTGGAGAGCTCGTTGGATGCGGAATTTAATTCTGCATCCAACGAGTACCCACTTGGCATACTTTTCATAGGCCCCACTACCCCAAAAACAAGAAATACCTGAAAAAACGTGATGATAATGTCATCATCATGTTTTTTCAGGTATTTCTTTTTTTTGGGGTAGCGGGGCTCATTAAAAGTATACCAAGTGGATACTCATTGGATTCGGAATTAAATTCCGCATCCAATGAGCTCTCTCAATCGAAATTTGAGTAAAAACACACGGAGATATGTCAAAAATACGAACAAAAAAAGTAGTTTTTTCTTTTCTTCCTCCAAAATTAATAAATATTATTTTATTATTTTAACTATTATTTTATTAATTTTCCTTAGGAGGCCCATTTTGAGTTGAAATTTCCTCTAATGGTTGTATCTCGGAACTTAGGTACGTTTGTTTCTTCAAGTTCTGCAATAGGTCTTTTTTTGGATTTATTATAAGCTGAGTCTTCGTAAAATGTCACATCCCTGTTGATGTTGATATTCTTGAACCCTAGGAAGTATATTTTGTAAGCCTTCGAGCTTTCACTATATCCCACAAATATACCCTTCGTTCCTGAAGGATATAACTTTGTCATCTTTTCTTTCGAAATGTGTATGTATACTGGATAGCCAAATATTTTGAGATGACTGACTTCTAGTTTCTTATCGGAGAAGACTTATTCATGGTTCTTGTTCTCAAGTACTCTATGTGGAGTATGTTTTTGTACATACACAGTTGTCGTAGCAGCTTCTGCTCATAGATGCATGGGAATATCTTGATCATGAATCATTTCCCTTGTTGCTTCCATAATCATTCTATTCTTCCTTTCTGCAACCCCATTCTATTGTGGATTATATGGAGGGGTCAACTCCCTCTTAATCCCTGAATCTCTTCATAATTCCTTGAATTCATCTGATGTGAATTCTTCTCCATTATCTGATCGAAAGGTCTTGATTTTCTTCTCTATGTGGTTCTCGATGAAGGCTTTGAACTCCTTGAACTTACTGACAACTTGTTGTGCCCCGGCTCAACAGCCTTTACAAAACATTATTTCATCTAATAAAATCCTATTTTATTAGATGAAATGTTCGAATTTCTCAGTGCAAAATAAAGAAGAATTACAGCTACTAAAACAATGCCATTTTGTCAGCTACTGAATTGGGGAAATTCGTTGTTTTTAAAGCAACCTTTGCAACTATAGAATATTTAACAAAATCATCACTAATGAGTTATTATTTGTTTTTGGGTTTGAAATTAAGGATAAAGATTAATGATTTCTATATCCTTCGTTTTATCCTAATCTAGAAATTAATCCAAAGCATTATCAATTGATTTTGTTGGTTTTGTTATTATAACTATTGTTAGGGTTCAAATATTATCAATGGTTGGTTCATGGTGATTTTGGTCAAGACCTAGGGCCAGCGTAAGCCAAATGTGTCACAAACCATTTTTCGACATATCCTAAGTTCTCAAACCATGGTCGACATTACCACCAATATCCATGCCGATCATTATTACATGGTATGTTTTGCAAAGTCGATTCTTGATTTAATGGTTTGTAATTATGATTATTTATCCGCCACCTTTAAAAGGTAGGTCGAATCCTTGGTAGGGATTGCATGTATTATGGTTATCGTCGGGTTGATTTATGTCACAGCCTCTATCCTGATTCACCTATTGCGAAGCCACCATGCTATCATGACGCTGGTACTTGACCTGTCCATCGCGTTTAAGTCTTGGTACGTATCCCTCGTCATGGATGCCTATAAATAGAACACCTGTTCTACGTACAGCAAAGGGTCTCCTATTATTTAATTCAGGGTAAATCATGATAATATCAGTTGTCTAGGGTCTTCAACCGTCGTTTTTGTCATCAATCAATTACCACTCCGAGTGCCGATGTCTTCGTTCATGCCAAACCCGCAGGGGTATAGCCTGCGTTTATGCATGGCTCATCCTGTTCATCACCTGGTTTTGCTTAGCCTTTATTCCAAGTGCTCACGATCTCGGGTTCTATCTCTTGACGAGCTCTGGTACCTATTTTGTGTGCGGTTACACACCTGGACTCAGCCAGTGATGGCACCTGTAGTAAGGGTTGAACCCTGCGAAATGACCTTGTTAAATTCGAACTCTGAGCTCACAGTAAAGGTCGAGGATATAGGGTGGATGCCATTCTTGAAGAAATTTTCTGATTCGAACCCTGAAGTTACTAGGGTTTTTTCTCTTTCCCTAGTTGATTTTCAAGCAGAAGTTGGTGATCTTCGGTTTCGGGTTGATGAATGGTCAATAGCGGCTGCAACAGGTTTGTCCCTAACTGGTCAGAGATGGTTCAAATACCAGAAGATGAATATAACAAAATGGAGGCAGTTGCTTAAAAACCCTGCTCAAGAAGTCTCTTTTCGAACTGGAGTGGCCCGTAAGTATTTCAAGGCAGAATGGCGTCCTGTCCTTGATTTGATTCACCGTTACTTGACCTGTGAAGGCCGGTTATCGTCAGCGTATGTATATCACCTTCGGCTTATGTCTGTTTTTATAGGGTTTTCGTTAAATTTGCCTTATTATCTTTTACATAGCCTGTTCAAAATGTCCAACGCGATTAAAAAAGGCCCTAAACACGTCAGTCACAGCCTCTTTCATCACGGGTTGGTTCGCATGTTGATTGATAGTGAGTTGTTGAAGTTGGGTCGGTCATGGGAGGAATTTGTAGAGTCCAACAGTTTTTCCTCATTTTGTCACTGCATGTTTGACAACCCTGATGATTGCAGCAAACACAAAGATCTGAGTCCTATCTCAGTTAGTTCTCTGTGCAAATCTTTGTCAAGTCCTGGCCATATGAGCCCTGAACCTTGCAAAATTCCCATGGCCAATCCAATCGAAAGCGCTGACACTCCGTTAAGGTCTAAGCGCGTGAGAAGAGTTTCACCTTTGTCACCAGTTACACCCCAAAACAGTACTGGTAAAATTGGCAATCATGGACGAAATCAACCCAAGGCTAAATTGTTTGGCAGATTCACCAGGAGCATGGTGAAAACTACTTCTGTCAGAACCCCTGTTATTGACAAGGTTCAGGTCGAAACTGTTGTGTTAGATGAGGAGGAATTTGATACCCCTTTGCCTATTGATGGTAATGTCGTTCAACCTGAAGTTGTTTCGAATCCTGTCAATGAGACTCTTCCTGTTATCGATAAGGACATTCCTGTGCTCGACAAAGAGCTGCAAGAGGATTCGGTTGTTAACACTCCGACTAAAGAAAATCCTGTGCACACAAATGCACCTGGTGTTTATTGCGTTGCAGATATGGCTCATCCTTTGTTTATTAATCGACTGTTGGATAAAATTCATAGTATGGAGGATAGGGTAGGTGAGATGGCAGTGAATCGGGATTTAATAAAGGCTGAAAATGCTATGTTAAAGGAGAAAGTTAATGCGAATGATCAACAGCTCCTCCGATTGAGAAATCATAAAAACAAGTTGATTAGGAGGGTCCTCAAATTGCAAGATGAAAATGACAAGAATGAAGAAAAGGTTCGTGAGCTTAATGCTCAGATTCCACTCATGCAGTTCAGGGTTTCTCCCTCGCCGAGTCATTCAAGTGGGGTGAATATCCAGGTTTTTAATGCTCCGGTAAATTTGTAGTGTTTTGGCGGTGTGTTATTTTGATATCAGGTTTGAAATTTTGACGATCGAGTTTTATTTACAGGTATTTTATGAGTGTGAAATTGTTTATTAATTATTTTATTTGTTTTCTATTTTAATTACATTTTAATTATGTTTCTTTTGTCTTGCATCGCAGGTGGTATCATGAATATTTTCCTCCCCCGATTTTGATGAGTTGTATGGATGATCCCTCGATATCTGGAAGCAAATCGATCTTGCAGGGACTGTTTTCCAGGTGTCATTACCTTATCTGTGTCCTCGATCTCCTGTTATGGACTGAGTATTCGCGCATATGCTGAAAAATGACATGTTCCCACTTGTCATTTTTATGCAAAATCAGTTAAGGATTTCAATGTTGATTATCTCCAGCTCTTAGAAAGTTTTATTTTGGGGGAAATTAAAATGTATTTATAGGGCAGATAGCATAAGGGATGGGGGTCGATAATTTGGTAAAGGGAGGACAAGACTGCTGTTCTATCCATCTGTGACTCGTGACAGTTAACTGTCAGTAGCTACAGCGTTTGGACTGGTGATGTTTAATACATATATACAGTTTTTATACTTTACATATGATTGATAATATATTTCGGTTTTGCCACTCGTTCTTCTATATTATAAATGTTTGTGATAATTTCCTTGAAGAATTGTGCAAATATTATTTACAAGTATCGACTGTTCCTGTTTCCGATCTTGTTGATATGTCATGTTCTGTAATTAATGATTGATATCGTTGTTATATAATGTGTAACGATTTCTGTATGGTTTTGTAATATTTGAATGTATTTAAATATTATCAAATGTTTGCATACAGTGTCCTTATCAGCATAAATCGATTACAGGTTAAATTTTTCACTGCTCCTGATCAGGATAGAGAGTAGATTAGGATAATATGTGTTTAAGTTTTTATTATATTATTCGAAAAATCTATTGAATCAAATCCTTTCGTAGGAATTACCAACATTCATATTATTTTTGTTGTAATTATTGTACACTGTGTATATTATACATTGCTGTAAGGTATTAACTCTGTTAATTTTTATCTTTCTATTCTTGTGTTTATAATTAAACTGCTTTAAGTAGACTAAATATAATAGTTTGTCATCCTGTAATATATAACCTGAATTAACCTTGGTGATCCTAAGTGTAGGCCCGAACATCAATCAGTAGCATTAATTTCAACCTTTAGACTTTTAAATTTCCAGGCTAACAGAGCCTTTAAACCTGTCGGGAACAACCACCCCAAACAGCTTGGAGCCTGTCCTAAGGATCCCGGTCTGGGTTGTCTCCCCCGTTACGCTGGCGCTAGAAGGAGGGCCAGCGTAAGCCAATGGCTGATGAAAACAACCCTGTAAACAAAGTTAATCAGCCAACCACCCCTCAAATACAATCTACTGCACAACCACGCTCTCACCGTTCATCACGAGTGAATGAAACCCCAGTGAGAGACTCTGTTCGAAATCTGATCTCTCAGTTCAACTCTCCCGGTATTCACTTACCTGAAGAGATAGACCAGTACGAGCAAGCCATAAATGAATCTCGTAGAATTTTAACTAGGGCTTATTCGAATCTCACCGGGTGCCAGCCCACTGAATTACCTCTTCTGTAGATTACACGTCCTCGTACTCGTCATCCTGAATCTGCTATGGGAGAACAAGAACAGCCTTTAGGTGCCCATCCTGATCCTCACATACAACAATATTTCACAGGCACCAACCAGCCTTCCTCTTCTTCAGGACCACCTGCTTCAGGAGGGACTGGACAACCACCATCGCCTCCTCGTGTTTTACAAACACCACCTTCACCGCCTCCAACTCCAAGAAACATGGCAGCTGCAAATCCCCCAAACCCCAATGCTAATATTCCATGGCTAGCTCAGGATGCAGTGGTCGTCCCTGGCGTTCAGCACCCTTTACCTAAACATCCTGAAAAATTACTGCCTAAGTTCAACACTGAGTTGAAAGAGCCAGCAGAAGATCATGTCAAGAAGTTTATGTTGGCAGTTTGACTCTTGGATGTTGAACATGAAGATGTGGTCTGTCGGCTTTTCCCTTATACATTTGAGGGAAAAGCATCAACATGGTATTCTTCGCTTACAGCTGGTTCCATTACTAGCTAGAATGAATTCGATCTTGCATTTACAAACAAGTTTGGAGATGACAAGACTCCTGCTATTTTAGTCTCAGAATTGTCTAGAATTCGCATGGAACCCAAAGAAAAGGTTAAAGATTTTAACCAGCGTTTTCTAACTTTAAGAAACAGGATTCCTGCTACCTCAAGGCCGACTGAGGACGTTACTGTTGAATTTTACACTTCAGCCTTACCGGGAAAAATATCCATGTTTGTCAGGAAAAAATCCAAACTTACCCTAGCTGAAAACTTTGAAGAAGCAATTAAAGTCGAAAAGGATGCGAATGCCACAAAAGCAAATCCCGGAGTAGATAACGATTCAGCATCTTCTTCCCGGAAGAAGGATGATAGTCCTGCCAAAAGCTCTGACAAAAGGGGCCAAGATGCCTTAGATATTGACAATTTTCAAAGAGTCATTAAAAAACTGTCTAATGAAATCATAGATTTAAAAAAGGGTACTTCTGAAAATACTACAAAAAAAGAACCACCTAAACAGTTTTTTAGAAAACCTTTTCAAAATTCAGCTGCGAAACAAACTCCACCCTCTGAAGCTAACAGCGTTGAGGAACTCAATAGTTTCCTCAAAATAATATTTTCAGATTTAGAAACATCTACTGAATATGAAACTCAGTCTTCTGGACCGAGTTCTCAAGATAACTAAAAAACAGATGATGGCAATGACGATAAACCACCCCATGTCATCAGTCATTTCTGGGAGAATTAACCGATGACGAAGATGTGGCTGTTGTCAATGTAAATCAGCATCAGTACAACACCAGAAGTAAAAAAGACCAGCCCCCAGGTGAACCTGCTACAACTGTTAAAGATAATAGTTCAGCTGTCAAAGATAAAGATCAGTCTGCAAATAGTAAATCTGCACATTCCCTTGAGTTAGAATACAACTTGATTGAAGACTTAAAGAAAAGCAGAGCCAATATCTCCCTATATGAACTCATAAAGATGCCTGTGATTCGAGATAAAATGGTGCAAGGAGTTTTCCCAAGTAAATCTGGTAAGACTCCTTCCAATCAAAATAATTCTGCCATTAATAAGGATAGCCCAAAAAAGGCTTCAGTTAATGCATCATCCATAGGCAAGAAGTCTGATTCTTCAACTCCGCCCTTTTTACTTACATTTGAAATATTTAATCGTAAAGTGCATAACTGTATGATAGAATCAGGGGCCTCCAAGAATGTGATGCCTTACTCGATATGTAAAAAACTTAATGCTGTCCCTGAACCATGTGATACAAGTATTGTATAGCTTGATCGTTCAAATGTAAAGGTAATAGGTAAGTTGAAGCAGGTGCTGATAAGGTTGGCTTCGAATCCTCAAGTCCACTTTATCATCGATATTATTGTTGCTGACATCCCTGAAGCATATGGTTTGTTTCTTAGCAGGGATTGGTCACAAAAACTCGATGGGTATTTTGCCACAGATTGGTCGCACCTGTGGATATCTCATAAGGGTTGCCCGAATAAAATCAAAATCGATCGAGAACGCTATATGAAGCATACCGTCACTGAAATTGATGACTCAAATGAACCAGTGTTGTTCACTGATACCATAATGGGTAACTACATGGCTGACTCATTTTTTGGGAACTTGGAAGATGAAATTTCAGAAATTCCAGATTCAAATCAGCAGTCTGAAATTTGCCATTTTTCACAAGCCCCGGCTGAAATTCCAGTCCCAGATACACCACATTTAGATCTCAATGACAGTTGTTGGTCTCTTTACTTTGACGGCTCCAATTCAAAAGAAGGAGCTGGTGCAGGATGCTTACTGATTGATCCTTACGAGAAAAGGTACTTCATTGCTTGCAGATTAGAATTCGATTGCACCAATAACATCGCTGAATACGAAGCCCTCATTCAAGGGCTGAAGAAAGCGATTGACTTGGGAGCCAAAGCCTTGGTAGTCTTAGGAGATTCTGAGATTATTGTTCGTCAGGTACGTAATACAATACACTGCATAGCTGGACACTTGAGAAACTATCAGGCTGAGGTATGGAATTTACTATTAGCATTTGAAGCATTTAACATAAGTTCCATCCCCCGTTATCTAAATCAGGAAGCTGATCTTTTGGCTAATGTTGCTTCAAGATTGATTCCATCTGAAGGAATCCTTACTGATGCTTTCTCGGTTGAATTGCTGTTCAGACCTTCTATACCTGACAACATAGCAAATTGGAGAGTCTTCAATGATGACCAGCAATTGATCGATTTTCTGACTTTTAAAGATACTTTCAAGGATGCGATTTTGGACGAGATGACTCACGATGAGGACCTACACAATTTTGCGGTAATCCATAAGCCTTGTTCAATTCATGAATCTCTTGATCAGGTTAGTGCTCTTCCCAAATCGGTAATCAGACTTGAGAAATTCTATGATTTAAAGGATAAATTTAAAGCTGCAAGGAACTGTAAAACTAATAGCTCCATCATGCAATCTGACATTGTGAATCTAGGAACTGAGCAAAACCCTCAATGTGTAAATCTGGGCAGTACATGCACTGCCCAGGAAAAAACATCCTTCATTAAACTCTTCAAAGAGTTTAAAGATATATTTGCATGGACGTATGATGACCTGAAAACATTCGACCCTAATATCATGCAACATGTCATTCCTATGAAACCGGAGGCTAAGCCTTTTCAATAAAAATTGAGGAAAATGCACCCCAGCCTAGAACCAGCTATCAAGAAGGAGCTAAATAAACTCCTTCCCGCCAGAATAATTTTCCCTGTTTGGCATGCACAATGGGTAGCAAATCTTGTACCCGTGAGGAAGAAAAATGGTGACATCAGGTTATGTGTCGACTTCCGAAACCTGAATAAGGTTTCTGATAAAGACAATTATCCTGTTCCTACAATGGAGAAAATCTTGCAACAGGTCTCCGGATCTGAAATGTTTTCACTACTAGATGGCTTTTCAGGATACAACCAAGTGTTGGTATCCAAAGCTGACCAGTTGAAAACAACTTTTAGGACGCCTTGGGGAACCTATGCGTATAGGAAAATGCCATTTGGTCTCATAAACGCCGAAGCAACATTTCAGAGGGAAATGGACATCGCCTTCAGAGGTCTGATTGGTAAGTTTGTCGTTATTTATCTTGATGATGTTACCGTCTTTTCAAAAAATAGGGCTGATCATTTAACTCATCTCAGGAGAGTCTTTGAGCGTTGCAGGAAGTATGGGATTTCTTTAAATCCTAAGAAGTCTATCTTTTCAGTCACGGAAGGTAAGTTGCTGGGTTTTGTTGTTTCCAAACAAGGCATCAATATTGACCCAGAATGCACCCGTGCCATATCACATATTTCGATGCCCCACTCAAAGAAGTCCATGCAGTCGTTTCTTGGAAAGATAAATTTTGTTTCTAGATTTATTCCTGGGTTTACGAAAATTGTTCGGCCGCTTCAGAAAATGATAAGAAAGGATGTTGAGTTTAAATGGAACACTGATGAGAAGCAATCTTTTCATGACATCTTAAAAGAGATTGCTGAAGCTCCCACTATCACTAGCCCAGATTTTTCCAAACCTTTCATTTTATATACGTTTGCTTCTGATTCTTCTTATGCTGCTGTTCTAACACAGAAAAACCAGGAAAATAATGAAGCTCCTATCGCTTTTACGAGTTTTGGTCTCAACGGTGCATAATTAAATTACCCAGAAGTGGACAAGCAAGCTTTCGCTGTTTTCAAATCTGTTAAACATTTCAGGCCTTACTTACTGAAGTCCCACACCAAGGTCATTATACCATATTCTGCAGTTAGAAATCTCTTGGTACAGAAGGATCTTGGTGAAAAAAGAGCACATTGGGTCACAACACTTCAGGAATACGACCTGGAAATAAAACCTTTAAAGATTGTCAGGGGACAAGGACTTTGCAAGCTAGCAGCTGGGTCTGTGGAAAATTTTGATCCTGATATGCACTTCTTTAGATAACCTTCTTTATTTGAAAGGGAAGTTTTTCCAGTCTCCACTCCTCCTGATTCTTGGTATGACGATATTAAGTTCTTCTTATTGCATGGGACCGCCCCTGAACATTTAGACCCACGTCATAAGAGGGCTTTAAGACTGAAATCTACACCTTATCAGCTTATTGATAATATTTTTTTCAGAAAGAATTTCGAAGGGCTTCTCCTTCGTTGTCTAGAAGGACATGAGGCTGATAATGTGTTATCTCAACTACATGCAGGACCAGCTGGAGGACACTTCAGCGGAGAAACTCCTGCTCATAAGATACTTAAAGCTGGGTACTACTGGCCCACATTGTTCAAAGATGCATATTCTTTCGCCAGGAAGTGCCAAGAATGTCAGAGAGCAGGAGGTAGACTAAAGAAGGCAGCGTTACCCCTCCAGCCGGTTATCATCGAAGTCCCATTTCAGCAATGGGGTCTGGATATTGTTGGCCCAATCATGCCAGCCTCTTCACAACAACATAAATATACTCTGACAGCCACAGACTACTTCACTAGATGGGTTGAAGCCATCCCTTTGAGGGTAGTCAATTCGGAACAGGTGATATCTTTCCTTGATTCATTTATTATTACCAGATTCGGTGTTCCAAAATCTTTAATATTTGACAATGCAACTTATTTTTCCTCTGCAAAATTAACTGAGTATGCATTGGATAGGGGTATAAAGTTGAAATATTCAGCTAATTATTACCCTCAGGGTAATGGGTTAGAATAATCCTCTAATAAAAATCTGATCAAGATTCTGAAACGTACTGTGGCTAACCATCATAGGAATTGGCATACTGCTCTGTCAAATGCTTTGTGGGATGACAGGGTAACTCCCAAAGCTGCTATAGGAAACTCTCCCTTTTTCCTGGTGTATGGTAAAGAAGCCATCTTACCCCCTCATTTGTTCTTACCCTCCTTACAGCTTTCCCAGTCAGTACAGGAGGTACCATGTTCTGCCATGGAGCATCGAATTAACACCTTGCAGAAACTGGAGGAAGATAGGGAGTTGGCTAGAAAAAAATTTGAGAAACACCAGCAGACTGTGAAGCGTTGGTTTGACCTCAGGAAGTCATTCAGTCGGGATTTGGAAGTAGGTGACTTAGTCTTGAAATGGGACAAGGAACACGAAGATAAAGGAAAACACACAAAGTTCCAATGCCTATGGCTAGGGCCATTTATTATTACAGAAAAACTTGGTCCTAGTACTTTCAGGTTACAAACATTGGAAGGTGACATTGACAACCTTCCAGTAAATGGTCACCTAATCAAGAGATATTTTTGCTGATCCCCCTCAAGGGATCATCCTGTATATACCTGTGTGGTTTGTTTGCTTTATGCATTTTATTTCAGTGTCCTTTTGATTGATTTGTTGTTTTGTTTGTGTGTTATGAACCTGGTAAATTCATCAAACCTTGAACTGATGGCTCATTTTAAGTTCTATAATTTATCTGTAAGTTGTGCACAAAATACATTATTATCCTGGAAAAAGTCATTCTGTTTTGGTTTCTTGAACAGAGAATGGTGTTTTCATTGTTCTAGATTCTACCAGAAAAAGCTCAAACCATGTTAAAATTAATTAAGTATATCGGTCTCTGCAAAGATTTGCCCAACGGGATTGGGACAGTACTTGGTAAAGTTATCTATTCAAATATTTTACGCCATCTCTTCTCGTAAAGAGGATCAGATTCGCCTCCCTATCTGCTAAGATAATCTCATTTGAGATTAATAATAATTACGTTCTGGACAAGGAGGGACTTGAACATATGCAAAATCTGAAGGACATAAAGTCTCATCACGAGCTGATCTGCTCAGGATCATAAGTTTGCTTCCAGTAACATTGTCGTCTCCGGTCACCAAGCCTGGGCAATGACCCTTGGATGGAAAAATCTGAGGGGTGAAAGGTCTCATCACGAGCCGGTTCATTTTACTGTAATGTAGGCTGGTGACTGACATGGTTACTATCTGGTTACCAAGCCTGAACCATGGCCTTCATGAGGAATAAAATTAAAAAGAAAATAGTGGTAACAGTTTCTCCCAACCAGAATTGTACATATATAACTAGCAGATAGGATACTGGCGTTCTGAGGGTTTAGAAGCAACCCTGTCGAGGCTATGAACGCCTGCTGGCAGCAGGGCCATGCTTGTGGTATTGAGATTTTATCCTTAAAACTGAGCCATTTACTATCTTACTCTTTGAGGACTAATTTCTGTTTGAGACCTGATGTTATCAAACAAATTGCTGAAACTGTAATTTTATGGTAAGTTTTAGAATTGTGAAATACTTGAATTTGTTTGAGATGTTAAAACAGTGATCTTTGTATAATGGCTTGTATTAAGGATTTAATTTCTCCATGCGCATGATTTTAGGTTAAGAGGCAGAGATAACTGTTTCGCCCAGCTTGTCGCCATCTGTTGTGCCCCAGCTCAATAGCCTTTACAAAACATTATTTCATCTAATAAAATCCTATTTTATTAGATGAAATGTTTGAATTTCTCAGTGCAAAATAAAGAAGAATTACAGCTACTGAAACAATGCCATTTTGTCAGCTACTGAATTGGGGAAATTCGTTGTTTTTAAAGCAACCTTTGCAACTATAGAATATTTAACAAAATCATCACTAATGAGTTATTATTTGTTTTTGGGTTTGAAATTAAGGATAAAGATTAATGATTTCTATATCCTTCTTAAATTCGAACTCTGAGCTCGCAGTAAAGGTCGAGGATATAGGGTGGATGCCGTTCTTGAAGAAATTTTCTGATTCGAACCCTGAAGTTACTAGGGTTTTTGCTCTTTCCCTAGTTGATTTTCAAGCAGAAGTTGGTGATCTTCGGTTTCGGGTTGATGAACGGTCAATAGCGGCCGCAACAGGTTTTTCCCTGACTGGTCAGAGATGGTTCAAATACCAGAAGATGAATATAATAGAATGGAGGCAGTTGCTTAAAAACCCTGCTCAGGAAGTCTCTTTTCGAACTGGAGTGGCCCGTAAGTATTTCAAGGTAGAATGGCATCCTGTCCTTGATTTGATTCACCGTTACTTGACCTGTGAAGGCCGGTTATCGTCAGCGTATGTATATCACCTTCGGCTTATGTCTGTTTTTATAGGGTTTCCGTTAAATTTGCCTTATTATATTTTACATAGCCTGTTCAAAATGTCCAACGCAATCAAAAAAGGCCCTAAACACGTCAGTCATAGCCTCTTTCCTCACGGGTTGGTTCGCATGTTGATTGATAGTGAGTTGTTGAAGTTGGGTCGGTCATGGGAGGAATTTGTAGAGTCCAACGGTTTTTCCTCATTTTATCACTGCATGTTTGACAACCCTGATGATTGCAGCAAACACAAAGATCCGAGTCCTATCTCAGTTCCTTCTCTGCGCAAATATTTGTCAAGTCCTGGCCGTATGAGCCCTGAACCCTGCAAAATTCCCATGGCCAATCCAGTCGAAAGCGCTGACACTCCGTTAAGGTCTAAGCACGTGAGAAGAGTTTCACCTTTGTCACTAATTACACCCCAAAACAGTACTGGTAAAATTGGCAATCGTGGACGAAATCAACCTAAGGCTAAATTTGGTTGGCAGATTCACCAGGAGCATGGCGAAAACTACTTCTGTCAAAACCCCTGTTATTGACAAGGTTCAGGTCGAAACTGTTGTGTTAGATGAGGAGGAATTTGATACCCCTTCGCCTATTGATGGTAATGTCGTTCAGCCTGAAGTTGTTTTAAATCATGTCAATGAGACTCTTCCTGTTATCAATAAGGACATTCCTGTGCTCGACAAAGAGCTACAAGAGGATTTGGTTGTTAACGCTCCGACTAAAGAAAAGCCTGTGCACACAAATGCACCTGGTGTTTATTGCGTTGCAGATATGGCTCATCCTTTGTTTATTAATCGACTGTTGGATAAAATTCGTAGTATGGAGGATAGGGTAGGTGAGATGGCAGTGAATCGAGATTTAATAAAGGCTAAAAATGCTATGTTAAAGGAGAAAGTTAATGCGAATGATCAATAGCTCCTCCGATTGAGAAATCATAAGAACAAGTTGATTAGGAGGGTCCTCAAATTGCAGGATGAAAATGACAAGAATGAAGAAAAGGTTCGTGATCTTAACGCTCAGATTGCACTCATGCAGTTTAGGGTTGCTCCCTTGTCGAGTCATTCAAGTGGGGTGAATATCCAGGTTTTTAATGCTCCGGTAAATTTGTAGTGTTTTGGCGGTGTGTTATTTTGATATCAGGTTTGAAATTTTGACGATCGAGTTTTATTTACAGGTATTTGATGAGTGTGAAATTGTTTATTAATTATTTTATTTGTTTTCTATTTTAATTACATTTTAATTATGTTTCTTTTGTCTTGCATCGCAGGTGGTATCATGAATATTTTCCTCCCCCGATTTTGATGAGTTCGGTTGTATGGATGATCCCTCGATATCTGGAAGCAAATCGATCTTGCAGGGACTGTTTTCCAGGTGTCGTTACCTTATCTGTGTCATCGATCTCCTATTATGGACTGAGTATTCGCGCATATGCTGAAAAACGACATGTTCCCACTTGTCATTTTTATGCGAAATCAGTTAAGGATTTCAATGTTGATTATCTCCAGCTCTTAGAAAGTTTTATTTTGGGGGAAATTAAAATGTATTTATAGGGCAGATAGCATAAGGGATGGGGGTCGATAATTTGGGAAAGGGAGGACAAGACCGCTGTTCTATCCATCTGTGACTCGTGACAGTTAACTGTCAGTAGCTACAGCGTTTGGACTGGTGATGTTTAATACATATATACAATTTTTATACTTTACATATGATTGATAATATCTTTCGGTTTTGCCACTCGTTCTTCTATATTATAAATGTTTGTGATAATTTCCTTGAAGAATTGTGCAAATATTATTTACAAGTATCGACTGTTCCTGTTTCCGATCTTGTTGATATGTCATGTTCTGTAATTAATGATTGATATCGTTGTTATATAATGTGTAATGATTTCTGTATGGTTTTGTAATATTTGAATGTATTTAAATATTATCAAATGTTTTCATACAGTGTCCTTATCAGCATAAATCGATTACAGGTTAAATTTTTCACTGCTCCTGATCAGGATAGAGAGTAGATTAGGATAATATGTGTTTAAGTTTTTATTATATTATTCGAAAAATCTATTGAATCAAATCCTTTCGTAGGAATTACCAACATTCAGATTATTTCTGTTGTAATTATTGTACACTGTGTATATTATACATTGCTGTAAGGTATTAACTCTGTTAATTTTTATCTTTCTATTCTTGTGTTTATAATTAAACTGCTTTAAGTAGACTAAATATAACAGTTTGTCATCCTGTAATATATAACCTGAATTAACCTTGGTGATCCTAAGTGTAGGCCCAAACATCAATCAATAGCATTAATTTTAACCTTTAGACTTTTAAATTTCCAGGCTAACAGAGCCTTTAAACCTGTCAGGAACAACCACCCCAAACAGCTTGGAGCCTGTCCTAAGGATCCCGGTCTGGGTTGTCTCCCCCGTTGCGGGCTTAGTCAAATACGCCCGTCAACACAACTTCATCTTTTATTTTCAATAAATATATCCACGTCTTCTTATAAAAATAATCAATGAAAGAAACGTAATATACATACCCACTTAATGAACTATATGACATCGGAGTGGATGATTTCCAAGATTCCTTTTGCCTTGCTCTCGCTGCTTGGAAATGTCTTCTTTGTGTTCTTTCCTTTCGCATATCCTTTGCAAACACCTTCATGTTTTTCCTGTATTTTTGGAAGACCTTCAATAGCTTTTCTTGCAAGTGGTAGTTCCCTGTAGTGCACATGTGCAATCCTTCTATGCCAAATTTCACTTGGCTCTACTAAGTCATGAACCAAGGCTTGTTCTGGTTGGCCATTTAATTTGTATAATCCTCCCTCTTGCTCTCCAATTACTACTGCATCATCTATAGTCTTTCCTTTTGGCCACATAAGGACTTGGCCATCTGCAAATGCAACCCTCATGCCTTTTGCATCCAATGCATAGATGGAGAGAAGGTTCTTCTTTAGTCCTAGTACAAACAAGACATCCTTCATCTTCATAGACTTTCCAAAGTCTAGCTTATAGGAGGATTCACCACTACCTTTTATGGGATATTGATAGTCATCCCCAAGTTTCATTTTGTGGGATGACTCATGTTTGGATAGTTTCACAAAGGATTCTTTGAATCCCGTCATATGCTTGGAAGCCCCACTATCTATGAGCCAATCATTGCATCCATGTGTGACATTTCCCATGAGGGCAGAAATCAAAACATATTCTTCATTACTTGAAGAGTTTTCACTTTCTTCTTTGACTCTCTTTCTGGGAGGTTCATCATCCTCTGTAGTGTGAGCATGATTTCTTCTTTTGTTTCCCTTCTTCTTGTGAGAGCCACCTTTGTTTCTAGGACACTCTCTGGAAAGGTGTCCTTTCTCGTCACATGTATAGCATCTGATTTTAGATAGATCTCTATTATATCTTCTAGGATTATCTTTATGATTCTAATGAGAATGCTTACCATTTGTATGATGGTAATCCCTTCTACTTTTCTTGGTGTGTGTTGTGATATCTTGATTTTCATTTCCCATATTTTCTTCTTGAGCTACTATCTGAGCTTTTTCTTATGAGCATTCCTCCCACATCCTATTGAAAGTGGTTATCTTTCTTCTAGCACAAATCCATTGAATGAAGGAGTCCCATGACCTAGGGAGACCATTCAAGGTGGTCATCACAATTTCTGCATCCTCTACTTCTTCATCCATTGCTTCAAGTTATTATTTTATTTGAGAGACCCTTGTAAATTATGACTATATGGTCTCTGCATTCTGGATCTTTACATTCTTCAACTGATTTCTCAAAGTCATCTTCTTATTTATATTCTTCCCTTCAAATAGCTTGGTCAAGGAATCAAACATCTCTTTGGGTGTCTTTACAGAAGACACTTGTGGTATAAGGTGATCCTTGATTGAATCAACAATGATCCTCTTGGCATTGACCAAGTTCTTCTTATGTAAGGCTTAGCCTCATCTCCCTCTGGAACTGGAACCTCTCCACTTATGTAGGTGTCCAATTCATTTTCTTCAAGAATAAGTGAGATCCTGTACTTCCATTCTTGGAAGTTTTCAGCTCCTTCAAGATTTTCATCAAGCTTGGTATGATGAGACATATTAACTGAGAACATCAAATGGAAATACAAAAGATTTAGATCTTACCAATTTGAGAAGCCAGAACTGGATCTGGAGTTGATCTTCTATAGTGTTGGTTTTCTAGTTCATGGGCAAATTAGGGTTTGAATTTCTCAGCGTTCTACCCAACCAAAAACTTTGATCTTGGTCTCTAAACTTCAATTTTGAGGAGGAGAGAAATCCTATGCTGGGCTCACTCAAAAATTCCACTTCTGTGGAAAGCCGTAATTTCCCATTGCAGTGGTAGGTCAAAAACTTAAAATGATCAGAATCAGATTCTGCTTCGATGGAAATATGCGCCCTTCAATGGAGAGTTATCCTAGCTTCCTTTTGCTGATGATCTTTGGAGAGAGACCCAAAACATAAGAATCCCTAGCTTCTGTAGCTGCACAGTTTCTTATTCTCAGGTTAGCTCTAATACCATTTTATACTTTTATTAGTTAATCAATATGATCTAGGATATTATCTAAGAGAATAACATGCACAATAATAATCACAAGAGATAAGAGACACAAATATTTTTCCTCAGGGAAACCATAAAGTAGAAAAACCTGAAAATTCCTCTAAGATAGAATGAGCACCAATAGAAAAAGTAAAACCCAAAAACACAAAGATGATCTCCGATAGTTGTTCTCTGTCTCACTTGTGCAAACTCCTCTTCTCTCACTCATGCGCTACAGTTGAGTAAGTATGTGAGTTTCAAATAAAGAGTCTCACTCTCTATTTATACTAGTTTTCCACTCAAGAATTACTTACCAGGGCCAACCTCACTAGGAGAGTCTAATAACCCTAGTACCCCTCAATTGTGGGTACTATTTCCCTGACTTACAAAGGAGGGTTAACCTCTATGAATTTACATGACTTTATTATGTTAATGATTCTCTCAATCGGAGGAACATCGGGGTACAATGAAATACAATTAAGATATACAAGTGAATACATTCTGAAGTTACAAATACATCAACAACAACATTTGTTTGATAAACTGCATGATAGTTCTGTTGATTCTTCATGTTCAAGTGGAAGATGATTGTTGTATGGATTTTTACTTCACAAATTACGCACCAGGAAGCTTTTCCATTCTTCATGTTGAATGGACAATATTTTGTCATCTGTATCCCATGTTCCTGGCAAATATCGTAAAATCATTTTGTTTGAACAAAGCGGGCATCTTATCGATCGACATCTTGTCGACAATTGCCTTTGGTATGGTTGGTCGTTGAACAGTTTGTACACCAGATATCTTGTCCTTTTAGGTTAAGTTCCCTTAATGATTTTTTCTCTATTTCCAACTTTTCTTCAATACGATTGTCCACAGGGTGTGCTGGGTAATCATCATCCATCTTAACCTTCAACGCTTTCATGAGTGCTTCTTCATATGTTTTGAACGTGTCCAAACTAATATGTCTTCAGCTATTCTATGAAAGTTGTGCAAGAAACCATTGGATTAATAGTTGTTCATCGATATTATATTCTAGTTGGCTCAGTAGGTCCTTCCATCTCTTGTCGTAATCATGAACAGTCTCTATAGGTTTTTCAACTGTTGTTTTTAACTTTTTTTCTGCCAGATGCTTTGCATCTGGTGTTTTGAATAAGGATAAGAATTGTTGCTTGATATCTTCTTTGCTCGCATTGGGTGTTTTCTCATTATATGTCATATACCAATTTAGTTCTCGCTTCCGCAAGGAACCAGCTAACTGCACCATCTGTTTGTCTTCATTTTTTACTACATTTTCTTCCCATGTTGATTTGTAGACAAACCAGTGTCATCTGGGATCCTCATCACCCTCATAGAGGGGGATGTGTGTGTTTCCATGCCCCATATCATCGGCGTCGACGTCTTCTTTGGGAGGTGGTGGTGGGGGTGGTGGGATACTCTCTGTAAATTTGTGTTGTTCATAGCTATTTTTGACAAAACTCTCATTCCCATCGGAATTTCTTTTTTTCAATTCCTCCTCGACAAGTTTTCGGTCTAGTTCGAATTCTTCTGTCGATGTCCAAGCCAATTATTGTAACTCGGATATTCTTCCTTGTGAATATGACTGCTCTGTATTCTCTAAAGTTGTGTTTAGGAGGGGGGGTTGTCCTTCATGTCCTAGGTAGATTAGGTGGATACTTCAGTTAGATGGGTACGATTGGAATGTGACCTAGTTTCCTTCCTCAGGTCGACGAATTACCAGATGGTCGACATCATTTCCTTGGTCGTCTAGTCGGATTCATACACCAAACTCACCAGCTCGTAGCCTTAGGTTCTCTTCGACAATGGCCTACACTTGGGTTCAAATTTATTGGAGATAGAGGTCTTACATATTGGGGTATCTCAACCTGGAGAGCTTCTCGCTACTCTATCCACAAATATTCCTCCATTGGTGACACTTCTTCATCATCTACTCCCTCTTCTTGTCGATCATTACCCGAATATGGAGGATTTTATTCATGCATTGTCACCGCAGTGGCCATTCCTATTTGGAGCACAACGTCCTGCTCTCTTAGTTCCTCCCTTCTCTTATGTCTCTTATCTCTCTCTATTTTCTGTAAATCCAGAGTGCTTTTGTGAGCCATTGTCCAAATTATTTATTTCTTGGCTTGACTTCTCATTGCTGGCGGTTCCTTCTATAGTCAAATAGAATCCTTCTACTCTACCCTGACACATGATTAGCTACCCCCTGATAGCCTACCTGACGATTTAGAAAGCCCGAATAGTTAATTCTATTTGCTTAAGAAGTACTCCCACTCCCTTTCTGCAATAAAATTCTCCCACACTTTCTGCTTCTCCACCCAGTTAGTATTTGATGGCGGTTCAATTAATGATAGACAGGACTCAACAATGTGGCATGCTCCCATGTCGATTAGGAACTTAAACAAAAGAGTCAGTAGTGAGAAAATAAAGTGCTCACTGAAATCGTTATAGAACCTCTTCTCGATGCTCTCAGCATAGACTCTCTCTTCCACAACGCATTCTTCACAAAACTTGTTTGTAAATTTTTCAAACTACTCCGACAGATTTGTGCATCCACCTCTTATCAGTTTCTAGAGTAATTCTTAGTCCTTAATTTCTACCGAATTCTTCATCTAGTAATTTCTTCAAAAACTAAGGCATAGGTTCTACAAAATTCTCATGTGTTTCAGTGAAGAATTTCTCCTTTTCCTGGGAAATAGTCATCTTTTTTCTCCGAGAGTAGTTCTACAAATAGTTTGGGATCTTACGCTCCCACCAGTCCTTAATCTCTTTCTCTGATATCATCTGCTAATGGTCATTTCATCCGTACGTGTACTACCAGAAATGGAACTAATGTTGTAATCACTCAAATTACAAGGTGGCTGACAATACACATAAAGGAATCATATAATCATAACAGAGACAAGAGACAAGGATAGTAGGTTGAATAACAACTTTATATTACATAATAACACATGTGGGTTCATACATACATCAAACGGAACCAATTTCGTATCTGGCTCAACAACCTATATATATGATTGCAAAATAGTTACAAATAACTACTTGTCGGTTCAGTCAACCGACATGACTTATGAGGCCGACCTAATCTCTAATTAGTCAGCTAACTAGTCTAGTCGACTAACCAACTAGCTCCTCCAACAGGTCTCTCCTTTTAATTGTTAGATGTCTTTGAACTAAGAAAACAAAGATGGTTTTTCTTCTAGGAAGACATAGACATCTATGAATTTTTCTTTGACCTCTAGTCAAGTTTAAAAGGAATATTTCTTTCACGCCTCTAGATTGGTCCTTAGAGTGTTCCTTTGAAGTATGCCCATTGTTTTCTTAGTTTCATTTCTCCAACTATTTTCCATTTTTATTTGAGAATAAATATGTGATGCAACCATCAAATATAGGTATTTGAGTATGTATATATATCTCATAGTTGTACTGGTGTTCCACAACTAAAAAACTATCATTGGTTTTTTATAAAGTTTGATCCTTCATTGATCATACAGTCTTGATACTTCTTTAGATGAATTATTTTGGTTAGCCTCCCCCATGGAATTTTGTTGAATTGAAAGTTTATTGTTAGGTATAACTCCCGATTGATT
>LPNX011092590.1:83848-101489 GCA_001517045.1 Pseudotsuga menziesii | reverse complement strand
CAAATATATCAGTAGATACAAAATCCAGCACTCAACATTTTCACATATTAGTCTGAGATCCATCTGCAATCTATCAATCTCAGTCTTATATCGGTCTGCAATATATTACTGTCAGTCATCCACAGACTTATATTGGTCTGCAATATCAATCTCAGCCCCAATCCAGACTTTTTTTTTAAAAGAATTAGGGTTTACTTCAACAAAAATTGGGTTCATTGCAGCATATATATGATCAACTCAAATATATATCTGATAGCAATACCAGATACCAATCCAGGCAGTCTCCAAGTCGCAGCAACAATCAACAGCTTTTCATTATCATCCAGCAAACAATCTTGTTATAATAACAAAACCAAATCTATTTTGTTATAAAAATAACAAAACCATAGATACCAGCTTGGCATTAAATGAAAATGGAGCGATGGATTAATGATGCAGAAGGTTGCGTGAGAAAGGCACTCGGCCTCATTCCTTTGCTCATCTCGGAGGCTTATTATACAAAAGTCTTCTTGGGAAGCTGGCAGGTGATCGCAGCTCAGCTGGAACTTAAGATTATGCAGTATTTAATACTTCAGTCCACGCAGACATTAGTCTCCAACGCAGCAACATACCAGAGTCTTCAACGCATCAGCTTTCACGCAGGTACTGATAGGTATTTAGTCCTCCAACGCAGCCTTCAACAGGCAGATGCACCAGGGTTCAGTCTATAGTCTACACGCAGGTGCTCGGGCTGCACGCCAGGCAGCTTCACAGGTTCAGTCTTTAATACAAAAAAACGTGGAATAGAGAGCAGTCACTCAGAAAATTAGGGTTAGCTCAGAAATGAGGTAACGTCTCTCCAGCGCATGAGTGCATATCACGCAGTCTATTCAATCTCCAATGCAGTCGATAGGCAGCAGAGCATCTCCAGATCACTGAAGGGCATCTATAGATCAACGCATTCTCCAGAGTGAAGGCACGCAGCATACACTTACACTACACACCATGCACCACGCAGCATAAACTTACTCTCAACACCACGCACCAGGCATCACGCATTCTCCAAATCAACACGCAGCATAAACTTACAGCATATTTTGCAGCATAAACCACCGTAACATAAACTTACAGCGTGAAAGAATTAGGGTTTTGCAGCATAGAATCACCTTAACATAAACGCACATAATGAATGCACGCAGGGGCAGACTGGCAGGCAGTCTGGCAGCCAGGAGGGCGCAGAAAATGCAGCAGGAGTTATGGCAGACAACCTGCTCTGATACCAGTTGTTAGGTATAACTCCCGATTGATTGATTATTCAAATGCAAATGCCTATATTTATACATTTCATGAGTCGGTTGATTACCAGCCTTTTCTCCTTCCTAGCTATTCATATTCCTATTATTTATTTACAATAATCCTGACGGATTATTCTAACATTTATGATGTTCTACTTCCATTGGTTTGGATATCTACCAGCTTTGTATTTGGGTTGGTATGCTCTGTGTGGAATTTTACAAACATATTCAAGGTAACTTTATGTCTTTTGTAAGCCTACCCCCTACAATTAATATCGTAGTTCACCCATCAATATTTTTTGTACTAATATTTATGATGGTATGATTATTCAACCTATGGTGTAGATTCCTCAGTTTAGACTCCTACCAAATGATGTCTATTTATTTAGTCGCAGTGGTCCTTCCTTAGAATTATATCACAACATATCACAAAAACTCATAAGATCAAACTTCTAGCATATTGGAACATAAACATTTACTAATATAAAAGCATAACATAACATTCACAATAACATAAAAAAAACACCATCCCAAGCATTGACACATAGATTACCATGGGAAAATATATCCTCTTGAGGAAAAAAACTTACTAAACAATATGTAATCCAAGTATGATCCAAAAATTACTTTTTCTAATTACAAATAATGAATTCACAATTACAACATATTTCTGATAAAAAACAACCTATCTTACTTCTATTTGATATTTTTCTATTTAGACTAGTTTACAGGCTTTCCTCGTTACTCCAATAACCAAACAAGTCCCTTCTTGTTCTTGGTATCAACCCCCCAAAAATGAACTGATTGTATGAAGGGGCTCAATTATTCAATTAATCCCAAATAATCAATTAGAGAGGAAAAATTTTAATTCCAAACCAAAATCAATGTCTTGATGGTGAAATTAGGACTAATTTGTCAATCAAGCAAGATAAACATTCAAAATATTGAAAGGATTATGATCAAGATACTAGGTTTGATAGAAAAATTAGAACCTACATTTTAAAGTGCACATCAATGGTTTAAAATATTGGATCGATAGATGGATAGATAATGATTAGAAATGATTTAGTCACTTAAAAGAAAATAAGTTATGATTAGTCAATTAAGATTGATTTAGAAATCAAGGAAGAAATCAATGGCATGCTTTAACTAAATATAAGTCGATTAGAGAATCAAAGGTGGTAGAATGTGGTTCCTTTCATAAGTAACTTGTTAAAAGGAATTCAAATGATTCAATTAAATCCATTCAAGAGGTCATATGAGAAAAATCCTCAATCAACAATACAAATAGATTTCTTTCCCCTGCTATGATTAGGAAACAATATTAAGTTAAAATGAAAACTTAAAGATTTACTAAAAACAAAGAAAATAGTGTCCCAAAGATTTCAAAAACTTAGGGTTTGTTGATACTTCAATATAAAAGTATCCCTATTTGGTTTAATTTTCCTACAATAAAAAATATCATAGATCCAATGGTATGCCACTACTTGAGTTCATGTGTGGCATACCTTCTAGAACTCCTTAGAGTTGGGATAAACTTGAGAATAAGATTATGATGGGTATAGATATCTCTCAAAGAAATGAGGAATATGTGTATTTGATTAGATAAATATTGAATTAGGCGTAGGATTCTCAAAAGAGATATATAGACTAGTATATAGTGAGCTATATCTATTGGTTTGGTGATAATGTCTACTTGTAGGCTAATCCCAAGAAGCCTTTTCCATAAATTTTCGAAAGGGATCCAAACTTTCTCCTTGAATTGTGCGGCTATTTAAAATCTTGGAGAAGACAATACATGTGACATATCACCTTGCTCTACCATTAGTATTTCTCTAGATGCATAATGTCTTTCAAGTGTTTGGTTTATGACACCACATTGTTGATGAATATGATATTATTGATTAACACCAATTACAATTTTTAAACAAGAGGGCTTTGACAAAAGAGCCAATATGCATATTGAATAATCACACTTGACAACTTAGTCATTTATTAGTGTTTAAGTATAGGACTATAGTCCTATTTCAACTACATGGGAGGATGAAACTATTATGCACATTGGGTATGCACTTTAGATTTTTGAAATTTGAAGCTAGAGGTGTCAGAATAGTTACCACATGTATAATTGGCTTGTGGTAGCTAAGCATTCATAGAGACATTACTTGTTGATCCTTCAATGTCATCTCTTGCTATCATTGTGAAGTAACGTGGTGTATTTAGACATTAGGGAATGTGTGGTGTGTGTAGACATGATTCACCCTAGTAAGCATCCCCTAATGCAATGAGTGCTAAGTGGACCATTTATTATCATGAGAAATTTGGTCATTGTGACTAATTCTCATGAGACATGGCTCATGCTCAATTACTTCATCTACACTAATAATACCAAAAATTATCTCTCATATCTCCGACTACAAAATCATCTTAATTGATTAAAATAAAGAGTTAGATCTAAATCAAAAAGTTTATAAGGCACAATGCTTGCTAAGATTTTACAAATGTGGAAGTAAGCTAAGTAGGTTTGATTATGAAAAAAATTCCATTGTTAATCACACTTGATTTAGAGTCTTGGAATGTGTGACCACATAGATATTTATGGTTACCGAGTGCAAGCCCTGGAGGTGATGATTAATGCCATGCAATTCACTTTTCTAGTTTCAATCCCACTTTTTCACCCTGTGTGAGTATCACTTGATCCAATGAGTGTTAAGTGGACGATTCAATATCATGAGAAAATTGGTCATTTCAACTAATTCTCATGAGACACGGGTAATGATTAATGACTTCTCTATGCAAATAATTCCAAAAATGATATCTAATATGTTAGACTGTGGGAGCCTCCCCATTATTACAAAAACATGTTCGAAATGGTCTATTCATTCTCATCAAGATGCACATCAAATTTACATATACATGGTGTGGAATGTCTTAGTCTTACATTCCATGTAGCCTCTCTTCTCGACCCCACTTCTTTTTGCAAATTACACAACCAACAAATGATGGTCTACACTCTTAGATATGTTAGTTGATGATTTGAATAAGCTAGTTGGGTGCCTTGTGGTCTTTATTATAGATTGAGGTTGTAGGGTATGTGACATCAACTACTATTCCATGATAATTTATCTTCACGTCTTCTTGGATTGACTTCCTCACCACCTCAACAACATTTTAGTATATTGGGCCAACCTTTTCATATTCCCATATATGCACCACCACATGTTTTCCTGCACATACACTTCTTCATGCCTACTACTTTTAGGCACTAATAGTTTTTCATTCGACTTCCATTTCAATCACATAGTCCATATGGTAATAATTGTTCAATAATTTTAAGTTGGATTGTAATAGTTTCCAAACTCTATGCCACCGGCCTTTTTTATTTGGAATAGAATGCTTTGTAGGAATAGTTATGTTTTGACATCCTAAAATCTATACATGTTAACCAAGTGGTATCAAGCTTATTTGGAGGAACATACCTCACATCTATAGCCCTTTTTACTTAAACAATTGCTTTGTAGTAATAATCTTATTTTCACACCCTATAATTCATACATGCAAACCAAGTGGTCTCAAGCTTTGTTGGAGTTACCTACGTCACATATGTAACTGCATTATCACTTAAATTCTAAGAAACATGGCATTCCCAGTAGGGGTACCATCTCCATATCATGTGTGTTAGACATGTGACACACTAGGACACCTTCCAAACACATGTCAGACATGTGTCATAGACGTATCCTGATGTGTTTGACACATGTCCATGAAAAATGCCCCTACAGACTTCATAAAATTTTATTTTTCCTTTCCTTTTTTCACTTTCAGTTGAAGGGAAAAGGATGGCACTGTCTATTATTGTGCAAGTGAATGATACAACCCATATTTGAAGGGATTTTGAGTGCTTTGAAGGAAAATTACAAACTAGATTTTCCATTTCTCCAACAACAACACTTTTATAAAATCATTCAATAGAAAGCATGGCGCAATCATCAAGGTTAATTGCAAAAGTTCAAAAGGAAATGGAGGAGTGCCACTATTGGTGTTGCTCCATTTCCTTCAAATTCATCAATCTCTGCAAGTTCTCCATTTGTTTCTAATGGAACTGTAAATGCAACTTTCAATGCTACAAATAACCCTTGTACCAAGACAAGAAACTTAAAAAAATTCCATTGCGGAAGTACGTAACAAGAAAACAAGGGATTAAGGCATAGTTTGAAGGTGGGGGGGAATGTTCTTTGGACATGTAGTTATTGCAAGATTGAATATAATAACACATACTATCAAGTTAAGGGCCATTTTTTGGGCCTTCCCTATGGACTTGGAGCATGTAAAGCAATGAATGTCACATAATGAAAAGAGATGAAAAGAAAGAATGGCATTATCTTGGGTAATGTTGTAGTGGCAAGTAGGAAACACATAAATGAGAATCCTCTTCCATTTTTTAGAAACCCATTTAGCATATTTGGGAGTGGGAATGAAATTCAACAAACAAAAAGAGGTTATCTCCAAGTGGTAGTTTGATAAATAAGATATTTCAACAAAAAAAGAAAAAGGAGATTGATCTTACCATTGGGTTCTTTTTATATCTCAACTTCATTTCATTTAAGGTTGTGTGGTCTCATTTGTTTATTGAAAGGTGTTGAGATTTAGTTGAACAAAATCCAACAAGATATGTGCCTCCCAGTTTAGAGAAGGTTGGAACCACCTTATTGGTTAAGGCAAAGGAGGCAGACACGATCGTAGAACCTATTAAATCATCATGGCCCTCATTTGATGTCAGTATTGTTTATGATGGATGGACAAATTTAGCATTCTATGTAATCAATTTCATGGCGTCTTCCTAGAATAGACTAATCTTCTTGAAAGTAGTGGATGCTCTTGGAAAATACAAGGATGCAAAATATATGAGTGAGTTATTCATTGAAGATATCAAATATGTAGGTGTTGATTAATGTGTGCAAAATTATAAAAACTAATGTATTTATTTGAAAGGTTGTTCACACGATTCTGAAAAACAAATATCCACATATTTTAGACACCTTGCATTGTTCATTCTTGGAATTTATTACTTAAACCTCTTACTTCAAATGTGACATGGGTGGTCACTCTTATTGATGATGCACACCAAATCAATAATTTTGTACAACAACACATCAAATCGAAATTAGTACATACATATATCATTGTTGAATATTACATAGACTCGGTTTTCCTCCTCATTTGTCATACTTGAGAGGTTGAGGGAGTCAAGCCTGCTCTTGGGGCCATGATTATTTAGGAGTTTTGGTCTTTTTTTAGAAAGACAAATCAAATTGATTTAAAAAAGGTGGGATGGGATAGATCTTGCCATTAATATATGGACCCTACAATTTATTTGTTGTGGTTTTGTAGACACGGAACAACCCATATTATGAGAGGCTTACGAGGGGTGGGAATCCATGACTTTGTGAAGATTTTTATTGTACACAATGAGTGCCTCTAGTATGGGACATCTACAAATATCTTGTTCACCACCATACATATTTTATCACAAGGTGGGATATGAATTTCATGCCTTTCCATCTCTTGTCTCACTAATTGAATCTCAGGTACTATAGTGATGACTAGCTCAATGGTGATAAAATTTGCAACCCTAGACGATTGATTTTCTTATGTTTTCAATCGAACAAATCAATTACAAAATATATTTAAGAACAAAATAATTTGTGAACATAGCATCAATCATACTGTAGCTAGAAAAGAAAATAGTGGAAACATAAATCGAGCACATGCAACATGTATTTCTCTCTCAAATCGGCTTATCATTCAATTAATCAAAGCTTACAAGGTAAACTCCATAGTATGCCAACTTAGCAATTGCATAATATATGAAATCATCCTTCACAAATCTATACATCTCTGTAGAATTGTTCAACTTGCACAAACAAAAGAGAAATGGCTACTGCAGAAATACAAGCCATATGACCTACTATACAATGTTGTATAGATATGTATGGATCTATATATAACAGTAGTATAATTACAAAAGTATGAATCTATATTTTTTCCTATTCTTGAACTCTAGCTCCTCTGACTTTCTTGATTTGCTCAACTGTGATCTATCTAAATATTTCTATATTGTTTGTGTTTATGTTTTGTCTAAAAACCTAACCTACCAAAACCCTAATATCATATTTGAGATGTACAATTCAGATGAAGTCCTAGTCTAAGTCATTAACATATTAAATACACTTTATAAGACTCAACTACAAAATAAGGCTTTTCACTTTTCTCCTAAATTGAATTACAAAATAAAATTAATTACCCACTTTTACTAAGTGATTACGTTTTGTAATGTCTCGAACCACTTCAAGCATGTTCACATTGAACCTATGCAATAAGCTTTAGTCCTAGCTACATTTCTCAACAAATGGTGGGTTTCACATAGATTCCCTCCTAGCATGGACGGGGAAATTTCATAGGGGAGGATGCAAACATTTAGAAGGATACATCAAGATAGAGTATCCCTTGATGAGGTGGAGGGATTCGTAGAGTTTTCCATTGACACTAGAAGATTTGGAGGCTATGACGCGCTAGGATACAAAGGTTAAGAATCCCTATGCTTGGTGGGAAACTCATGGTAAAACCTCTCCTATTCTATAGTAGTTTTTCATGAAGCTCTTCTACCATAATATTTCATCATCTTGTTGCAAGAGGAATTGGAGCACATGTAAGAAATTGTACAGTTTGAAGAAAAGTAGGCTTGAGAAATGTAGATTAGAGACAATGTTGTTTGTGCACTCCAAGTTTTTCTTATTCATAGATAGATGGAGGATGGTTGAAGGGAAAGACAAATATGTGGCATGCAATTTGGATAGAAATATTAAGTTGGAATTAACCAACTTCGATCTTGATGAACCAGTTCTAGAATTAGTAACTTTGTTGATGGTGATCATCTTGACAGGTATCCTCCACACCAACAAATGCAGATCTTGGAATGGATATAGAGGAGGATAATGGAGGAGAGAGTGGTGGAAATAGAGGTTATTTTGATGATTCTGACATGGAGGGATTCTTACACTAGCGAGCTATGAGAATATTACATTTATGGTTTTAATAACTACCCTATTTTTGTCAAGTTTTCATATGCTCAACTAGATTCAATAGTATTCAATTAAAAATCACATAAGCATATCAAGAATCACTAATAGAAACACAATCACAACATAGACACAGCATTTATCCTGGGAAACCATCAAGGGGAAGAAAACCTAGCAAAAACTTCCTCTGTATAAGATGTATAAAATACAAACCAAAAACAATTGTTATCCTCCTTTTGTTATGTCTCTCTCTCTCTTTTCTCCTATGCTCTACACAAGTGAGTGAGTATGTGTTCAAATAAGAACCACAGCTCCTCTATTTATACACAATGAGTTAACTGAATTTTGCATTAGACAAGTCGGCCCCAATAAACTGTCTGGGCCAACTTCACCTAGGAAGACTCAAAACAGTATATTATATTATTTATTAGGGTACTAAAGACCCGACACAAGAGGAGGCTTTACCTCATGACTCTATGATGACCAAATACAATAGTAACACCCCATCGGAGGAATAATAACATATCCCTTGGGTTACATCAGTAAAATACATTTAGAATACCCTTTGAAGTTACAATATTTCAACACTCCCCCTTAACGAGAAGGTTATTCTACTAACCAAATCACCACAGACTATAGGAGAACAGAGAGACAATTACAACAGTACATTCAAGTAATACATCTATACGTCACAGGAAGTTCTTCATAATCGGTAACTGGAAGAGTTACTCTTCATCTTCTGCATCACATGATCACTTGATATTTTTTTGCAGCAACGCATCGATATTTGATCCTTCATAGCAGCACTTTGATCTTCTTGATCCTTTACAACAACACTTCGATCTTCTCGACCGTTCGATGTTGTAATTCGATCTACTTGATCCTTCTCCGCCATGCTACCAGCAGTACACATGATCTATTTTTGGTATGATTAATCCCAATCACTTTAGGACATAAGTCTAAGGACGATGCAATCCTCCATTAGCATGATCCATGAAATCGATCAATTGAATCGTCTACAATTGGATGTAGATTTCAACCGCACCCAGTGCCGGACCTATCGTCCATAAGGACTCATGGTAGACCATCCATACCACACAGGTTAGGACCACTCCCAAGTGAGTGTTCTACTACAGTATCTACACTTGTGTGTAGGCATGCTCTTCCAAGCAAGATTATTGTTTACAGAGTAGATCTCGATCGCATACACAATGCCGGCCCATCGTAGAACATCCATACCACATGGGTTACGACCACTCCCAAGTGAGTGTTATACTACGACATCCATGAGAACTCATCATAGAGCATCCATACCACTGAGGTTAGGGCCACTCCCAAGCGAGTGTTATTCTATGGAATCTACATATGAATGTAGGCATACTCTCCATACAAGAGTATAGTCTGCAAGGCAGATCTTGACTACATACACAATTCCAGTCCTTCATCACTCTCATCCATCATTGATGTCAGTCTCATCATTACTCCCCCTTTCCTGGGAAGTTTCATATTATCAACCTACTCCCCCTTTGTCCGAGGAGGGTCCATGTCTTCGACCTCATCTTCCCTTTCAATGAAGGTCCATTTCTTCATCATTTGTAGTCCCATCACTTTTCCTCCTTTCGAGGAAAGTCCGTTTGAACTATACCAAGATTGTCGCGGAAATATTTGAACTTCATTCGAGATTGAGGCTTGATCAGTATATCAGCAACTTGCTCATCGGTACCCACATACTGGAGCTTGATGGCTCCCTTTTGTACCATATCCCTTATATAAAAATATCGGATTTCTATATGCTTCGATTTTTCATGGAACACTGGATTCTATGTCATCTTTATACAACTATGGTTTTCACGGAAAATTACTGTGGTGTCCAAGTCCATGTCAAATATTCTTGACATCAGCTTCTGAAGCCATTACACTTTACAACAAGCGGAGCAAGCTGCAATGTACTATGCTTCAGCCATGCTGAGAGAAACACTGGACTGTTTCTTACTAAACCATGATATCATGGTGGATCCTAGACAATAAAATCCACTTGAGGTTCTCTTTCTGTCTGTGGCACTTCTTGCCCAATCTGAATCTGTATACTGATACAAATTGTAGTCATGATCTCTTCCATAGTATAGTCCCAGATCAATCATACCTTTTAGGTACCTCATCACATGCTTTGCATCTATCAAGTGAACCCGTCTATGTTTAACTAGATATTGACTCAAGATGCTCTCAGAAAAGAAAATATTTGGCCTTGTGTTCATCAGATACATTAATGACCCAATAATTTTTCTATAGTGAGTCATGTCCACTAGCACGGATGTCTCATCATACAACAACTTTAAGTTGGTTTCCATGGGTGTGTCCATGGTTTTACAATCCAACATATCAAATCTTTTCAAGATTTCTACTACATACTTTCCTTGATTCAGAAATATTCCTTTTGGGCTCTGCCAGATTTCCAGCCCTAGGAAATAATGCATCAATCCAAGATCTTTCATCTCGAATTCTTCAACTAGATTATTCTTGCAATCCTTGATATGTTTCTCATTTCCAGTCAGAAATATATCATCCACACACAACAATAGTATGAATGGTTCATCATCCATAATCTTCATATAAAGATTAGGATCAGCTTAACTCTTGGTAAAGCCCATGTTTGTCAAGAAGCTATCTATTCTGCCATACCAAGCTCTAGGAGCTTGCTTTAGTCCATACAAATCCTTTTTCAACTTGAATACATGAGTTACTCTGTCTTCGACTTCAAATCCTTGTGGTTGTTCGATGTAAACCTCTTCCTCAATGACACCATTAAGGAAGGTTGTCTTTACATCCATTTTGTGTAAGCCCCATTGCATCATGGAAGCAAGTGCAATGATAGTTCTGATGAAAGTGTACCTTGCTAGTGGAGAAAATGTCTCTTCATAATCGATCCCCTCTTTCTAAGAGAATCCTCTAGCCACAAATCTTGCTTTTTATTTTTCAAGACTTCCATCTGTAACATGTTTTATCTTGTAGGTCCATTTCAAAGAAACCACACTCTTGTTTTCTGGTTTGGGAACAATATCCCAAACATCATTCTTCATGATCGACTGGTATTCTTCCATAATTGCTTCAACCCATTCTTTATTCTATGCAACTTCCTCATAGATGGTGGGTTCTTGATCTACAAGGTCACACATCAAAGATACCTAACTGGAATATGGCTTTGATCTCTTGTTGTTTCTTGTGGAGCCTTCTGGTGCTCCATATCTTTCTGCTTCTTGTATGATTATCTTACCCAAGCAGGTTTTCTCTTTCAAGAGATATCCATAGTAGGGGGATCCTGAGGCTCTAGCATGTCATGATCTTCTGATGCTACTATTTTAGAAGTTGGTTTAGCTTCTGTACTTCTGGGAGGTACATCCTTTTCATGTACTTCCTCAAGTTGACACCTTCTAGATTTATTCAGGTCTACCTCTTCATCATTTGTTACATTCCTACTAATATCGATATGATAGAATCCTGAAATGTATATCCTGGAGGATTTGGAGACTTCACAGTATCCTACAAATATTCCCTTCTTGCCAGAGGGATCCAATTTGGTTCTCTTTTCTTTTGGAATATGTACATATACTGGACAACCAAATATCTCGAGATGTCTTACTTCAAGTTTCTTTCTAGTATACATTTATTCAGGAGTCTTGAATCCAAGAGCACTATGAGATAATCTATTTTGCACATATACAGATGTTCTTGCAGCTTCAGCCCATAGGTGCATCAGGAGGTCTTGGTCATGGATCATGGTCTTTACTGCTTCCATGATAGTTCTATTCTTTCTTTCCACAACACCATTTTGTTGGGGATTATAGGGAGTGGTTAGTTCCCTCTTGATTCCTGTCTCCTTACATAATGCTTCAAATTATTTTGAAGTGTATTCTCCACCATTATCTAATCTCAGTGTCTTGATTCTCTTTTCTAACTGGTTCTCTATCAAGGCTTTGAATTCCTTGAATTTCCCGAACACTTCACTTTTATTTTTCAAAAAGTGTATCCAAGTATTTCTTGAATAATCATCAATAAATGTGACATAGTATTCATATCCACTTAAGGATATGGAGGGCATAGGACCATATACATCAGAATGGATTAGTTCCAACGTACCTTTAGTATTTGTGTCACTTTTTGGAAAGGGATTCTTGACGTTCTTTCCCTGTGCACATCCCTTGCACATTCCCTCATACTAGATCTTCAGATCTTGTAACCATGTTACCACCTTGCTCACATAGGGCAATGCTTTGTAGTTGATGTGAACAAGTCTCCTATGCCACAGTTCACTTGAGCTGGTAGTCTCATGGACAAGGGTTGTCTCTAGATGTCCTTTGAGCTTGTATAGTCCTCCTTCTTCTTCTTGAATGACTACAACATATTCAAGTGTCTTCCCTTTAGACCACATGAGTGCTTGTCCATCTATAAAAGCAACTCTATATCCTTTCTTATCTAGAGCTGAGATGGAGAGTAGGTTCTTTTTTAAACCGGGTACATACAGTACTTCCTTCATCTTCATGGAGGTCCCATAGTCAAGCTTGTAGCTTGATTCACCAATACCTTTGATGGGATATTGATAGTCATCACCCAATGATACCTTTTGGGGAGAGTTCATCTCTTCAAGTTTTGACAGAGTTGTCTTATTTCTTGTCATGTGCTTGGAGGCACCACTATCAATAAGCCACATATCTTCTCCAGGTGTTATAGACCTAGAGGGTGCAAAGAAAACCAAAAATTCTTCTACAAATTCACATCTAGTTCTCTTTCGAGGTCTTTATTTGTCCTCATCTTCAGCGAGATGAGAATGATGCCTTTTCTTGTTGTTTCTCTTTGAGGATGGACATTCTCTAGCAAGATGTCCTATCTTATGATAGTTGTAGCATTGATACTTTGAGTAATCCTTCTTCTTCTTTTTCTAAAATTTCTTCTTTGAAGTCTTATGATTACTCCTCTTGAAGTTTGATTGATTTATTTCTTTAGTATAGGTAGCTAGAGCCTTATCATATTCTCTGAGAAGAGCTTCTCTATTGGATACTCTAGCTTCTTCTTGTATGCAATCTTCCCATACTATGTCAAACATTATACTTTCTTTTCTAGCACACAGAGTTTGGATGAATGAGTCCAAAGGTATAATGAGGCCATTGAGAGCAAACATAACCAATTCATCCTCATCAAGGGTATCTCCAATAGCACTTAGCTTCTATTTAATCTGAGAGACCCTTGTGAAGTAATCTTGAATAGATTCTCCTTTGCTCATCTTGGTGCCCTTCAATTGAGTTCTCAGCTTCATCTTTCTGTTGATTTTCTTTCCTTCATACATTTTGGAAAGTGCATCATACATTTTCTTAGGTGTCTTCTTAGATGACACTTGAGGGATCAAGTGATCCTTAATGGAATCAACAATGATCCTCATTGCCTTGATTAGGTCTTGTTCATGATTATCCTTAGCTTCAGCTTCTTCAAGTTCTACAATCTCATCCTTGATGTACTTCTCTAGACCATTCTCTTTCAGAATGAGGCCAATCCTCTAGGCCTTCCAATTTGTCCTCAAGCTTAGTCCTTGGGGCCATCGTGTCCAGTAAGTCACTCAAAAATTAAATTTATCAAAATAGGAGATTGACCTTACCAGTAGATGCGCTTGGAGGAAGCGATTTGGTTGATCCAACTACTTTCTGGAGATCCCTAATCTTCAGTCTTCAAATCCTACTTGTGAGGTTGCAGCACTGTAGAATTTCTAGTTCTGTTTTACTGTAGTTTTCTGGTTCACTACCAAACTAGGGTTTGACTTTCCTATATATCCAACCACCCAAAAACTTTGATCTAGGGCTCAATAGATGCGCTCTAGGAGGGCGCAAATTTCTATGCAAGAAGATCTTCAAGAATCCAACTTTTGCAGAAACCCTAATTTCTTCCGGAGAGGGAGGAGAGAGAATTTCACCCTGTGAAAGCTGCTCTGATCAGGTTAGCTCTAATACCATGTTAAGTTTTCATATGCTAGACTAGATTCAATATTATTCAATTCAAACTCACAGCAACATATCAAGAATCACTAATAGAAACACAATCACAAGATAGACACGACATTTATCCTGGGAAACCCTCAAGGGGAAGAAAATCCAGTAAAAAATTCCTTTGTATAAGATGTTTAAAAGACAACCCAAAAACAGTTGTTTTACTCCTTCTGTTATGTCTCTCTCTCTCTCCTATGCACTACACAAGTGATTGAGTCTGTGTTCAAATAGGAACCACGGCTCCTCTATTTATACACAATGAGTTAACTGACTTTTGTACTAGACAAGTCGGCCCCAATAAACTATCTGGACCGACTTCACCTAGGAAGACTCAAAACAGTATATTATATTATTTATTAGGGTACTAAAGACCCCACACAAGAGGAGGCTTTACCTCATGACTCTATGATGACCAAATACAATAGTAACACCCTCTCGAAGGAATAATAACATCTCACTTGGGTTACATCAGTAAAATACATTTAGAATATCCTTTGAAGTTACAATATTTCAACAATTTTGTATTTTCCATTGGCATTCCCACCCTACAATGTCAATGAATTAGTATCTATAAAAAAAAAAATCATTTTGATGACATCAAATGACTTGATGAGAAAACTACAATGGATGGTTCTAACTTCTAAACTTCTAGTTTATGACATGTGTTTTGAATATTCGAATTTGTTTTTTATTTGATCATAATTAATGTGGTAACTAGTTGTAAATTGGTATCAATATTTTGTAAATGTGCTAAACTTCTAGTGACTAAAAAAATGAGATCTTTATGTCTATATTTTGTTTTGTATATATATATATATATAATTTCTCTCATGTCCTGTTTCCAAGGTCAATTTGTACCATGTAAAATACTCGTATCCACATGTCCTCGTTTCACGTAACTTAGCTTAAATTTAATGTTACCTCGGTGTCAGCATATAATTTATTACCCATGGCTACTCGTTCATGTTCTTTTTATTCGCCTAAGGAAATAGAATGATATGGGATTATCTGGAAACCCATAGCCCGGAAAAAAATAGTCCATAACCCGATAACATTGCTATTGGTTCTTTAACCCGAGATAAGGATAAGATAGCAGTCCTTAACCAACATTAATTCGACAGACCTCGGTCCCATGGCCTCCTTCGGCGTGCCCTCCACAATACGACAATGGAGAAGACCCGTAACCCAACCCGAGCCAATAGGATTGATCTGGGTCTTGGGGTATTTGAACTAGTTCATGACTGGTTCATTAAAGGTATTGGTTCAAGGAATCAACTATTGGTTTAATAAACTACCGGATTATCGGGGGGCTCACATAGCTCGACACTATCCCCCCCTTGCCCGTAAGACTCCCATGACTTACTGATTCGGAACACGATGGCGTTCCTACATCTGCTGACCCTTACCGATACGGAACATGCGTTACTACACAACCACCTTCTCCTTTCACTGCGGCAATGGGGCCTAATCGAAGGACCTCTGCAACTTTAGGATCTGCCCTAGCTTCCGCTCTACCTGGCTCTAGTGCTAGTGGTTTGGAGTAAATAAGATCAATGAGGTCTATGAACACGGGATATAGATGATATCATCGATAGACACCGAAACCACGGGACCGGCAGAGAGAGATATCAGCACTGGAAACTTACCACTGAGGATGGATGGTCCTCAAAATATAAGGAGCCTCCCACAGAGATTGGAGAAGGTGAAACGCTTGCTGTCCTGGGAGAAGCCTGGTGTGATAGAGAACACATTCCTCACAGAGGGAGTTTTAGTTTACCTATTTATTATAGAGTGTTTTCATCTTGTTGTGAGAGGGACGCTTTAATGGGAGAGAGCATCATGAGGGATAATTGTTTGATAGCCCCCTTTCATCTATACCAATAATATTAAGATAATCACGAATATGCTTTGCATGGAATATAAAGACATCTGTTTCGGGGCATCCCGAGACCGCACAAGGGCAAAGTAGTGTATTTTTTTTCATATCATAGTCGGGTGTTTATACAGGCTTCCTTGTCCATTTTAAGGAAGGAGGGAAAGCATTTATTTGGTCCACTATTAGCTTAATACTATCCACATACTGATCCAACTCGGTGGGGAGCACTCCCCATGACTATATAAATTGCCCCACTCCCATGTTACTATATAAATTGCCCCGCACAGGGTAAGATCCTTCTGGACAAAGTGGATTAGCTCCTGTATGTTGTGGCAGGGAGCGTAATACGAGAATAGCCCAAGTGCCACAGATTTGTACGGGGAGATCCGTGTTTCCGGATTATGGCCTGTTTTCCATACCCCCCCCCTCTCAGGTTTACTTTTTTGTAACAAAGACCGCGGAGCAAGCACCCCGGTGACTTCGCTGATCCAAGCTGACCAGGAGACTACTTTATTCCCTCAATATAGGGGGAAATTGTGTGATTTCCTATTGATAGAGCGGGTAATATTGATAGAGCGGGGAATAGCACAATACACTTACCAACTCTACTTCAATAGTGCCAGGGTTGAGGGAATGAAAGTCCCAGGAAACGTAGGTTCGATCCCCCAATGTGGTACAAAGAACCGATCCGACAAAATATGCATGCCTCCCTGATTGCCGAACTTAGCCTTGGAGGGTTTGGCAGACAAAAATGAGTAATAATAGCGTTTTGAAACACGCTCTGCATGTTGGGCTAAATTGATTGGACAAGGTGCGAAAGCAAAAAGATATGGAGGGATAAATCCTTCCAGTTTCTAGAGGGAGGAGTTGCTCCAGTTAATGGCGGAACGCTCAATTACAACAACGTCCAGATCTGATGCGATCCAAAGTGAATCTATTAGATACTAGAGCTATCGTTTCTAGCCCTTTTCTCGTTAAAGGGAAGTGGCGTGGGAAACAGATGTGACTCTCGCGTGTTGCTCCTTTAATGCCTGTGAGAATCCTCTTTGCTCCTATAAGTACTACAGAATAAATAAGACTTTGCGGTCTTAAAAGGTCCGGAGGGCTTGTCCTTCTGAGGGCAAGGATTGATATGAATTCAAAGATCAATTGCATCAATTTAACACACACCTGAATCTCCAAGTGGGTCTTACACACCCCGAACTAAAGCGCGGAGGCGTAAGTAGTGTAGTATTGTGACGGAAACCACCATTCCGAACAAGATCTATAAGGGGGGGAGAGCGACTGTTCCCTGCTGGCGAAATATCCATTACAAGCCTCGATGTCATTACAAGCCTCGATGTAGGGACCATTTCCCTTCTCCACGGAATCATCAAGTAAAAT
>LPNX011092590.1:60571-81977 GCA_001517045.1 Pseudotsuga menziesii | reverse complement strand
GCCTTAAACGACACATTTGCGGCAGCCTATCCTTCATATATGGATTAACAGCGCCCTCAACCTAAAGTTGTTAATACGTATATAATAGACTCGACCCACTCGGCCATGGAAACGAACTCCATCTGGTCATATGCGAGCAATAAGTCGACTAACTAGCTAGTTCTCGTGAATCGTGAATCGTGAAACGAAATTGAATATATATAATGTGTAATAGATTAAACTCTCGCCTACCAAGGTGTCTATGGTTCCCACTTACTAAGATTGTCCTAACTTGTAGTGGGGTTTGTTTCCTTCCCTCCATGATACCAAGTAAGTCTTTCTAGATATATTTGAACCATTGTTTGAAGATCTCTTCATAATTGCTCTTTCTTTTTAGGACATTAATTTTATGCACATTTACAAATAAACAAATGTTCAGGCAAATCAACTATCTAAAAGGGGTCTTCAAGTGGAAGATGGTTCATGTCACTTATGGGAATCGATCAATGATTCTATAAAGGAGTATGATCTAGGTTCACACTTTGGTTAGTTTAGATACTTTACAAATAATATCTTCAGAGTGAACTGCTAATGAAGGACGGCATATCTTTTTTTGGGCTGCAATTTTGTATATTTGGATAATTAACTTGTATGTCTAACAATTGCCAAATTTATTGGATGAGGCGCACTCGGTACTAATCTTTCTGAGATGCTATACTTTTATGACTCTCTTTTATGGTTCAATCTTTCTATTTTCTTATAGAAGATTGATTATATGTAATTGCCATCTGGCATATAAACTATGACATTTATCATATTAATAAATTGAGAATTTTTTTTTCAATGGGAAAAAGGTAAGTTTCTCTATAACAATAACATCCCCATCCTAACTTTTAGAGATGAAATATAATACCAGCTAATCATTCTACGAACCTTCGGTTTTCTACAACAATTATGGCTTGGTTTTACCTTGAAGTCTCATTTTGATCCTTGGCACAACTTTGGTTTTGGTTCTAGTTGCATAGAAGCTTCCCCTACCTTAGACTCCTACTCCCAAAGCTCACTTCGAAGGGGAGAAAGCTCCCATAACGATTTCCAATGCTACTAAAACAATTTCCTCACTCTCAAAGTGATTCATGTTGCAACTAGATTACAAGAGAATACACTAGAAATTGTTCATGGAAAAAGCCTTTAAAGAGATTTGTAGATAGTATAATTATTCATCTTTTTCACTTTAAAATCTAGCCTTCAAAACTTAGAATTGTGTTTATTGTAAATATTATACAATCATTGAAGTTTGAATTATTCATTGCATATTACAACTTTTTGGTCATGATTGCATATCTCATTTCATGGTCGATGTTATGTCTTATAATTTGTTGGTGATAAATGTTATCTCTTGAAAACTGAATATTGATGTTATGGTTGATCATTTGATGATTATGCTATAACTGCTACTAGATCTTTGGTGTTATTTGTGTTGATTAAGTTTTCATTGATGTCAACAGTGTCTGGTCATTGATTCAGTGAGATGGCCACAGGGTTGAGGTTGGAGGATAGGTTGGATGGAGCAGCTAATTTTGTTCCATGGAAGGCTAGAAATATGCTCATATTGCAAGAAAATGAGCTGTGGGATGACACATGTGTAGATTTTTCACTAGCTTTCAGCCACCAGATTCAAGTAAAATTTATATGACTGTTTATGACATTCTCAGAAAAATAAAGTGCTGGAAATAAACAAAAATTTTCAGACTTAAAACACTGCTGTAAATAGTCTTTTCAGTGATAATAAATAAAAATCAGCATGCCATTTAATCACATAGAACACTAGGATTTTTGGCCAATGGCCTTGGAAAAACTGACTAGGGGAAAACTAGTCAGAGAGAGAGTATTTTTATTTTTCAGGATATTCATGGAAAAAACCTTTAAAGGGATTTGTAGATAGTATAATTATTCATCTTTTTCACTTTAAAATCTAGCCTTCAAAACTTAGAATTATGTGTTTATTGTAAATATTATACAATCATTGAAGTTTGAATTATTCATTGCATATTAAAACTTTTTGGTCATGATTGCATATCTCATTTCATGGTTGATGTTATGTCTTATAATTTGTTGGTGATAAATGTTATCTCTTGAAAACTGAATATTGATGTTATGGTTGATCATTTGATGATTATGCTATAACTGCTACTAGATATTTGGTGTTATTTGCGTTGATTAAGTTTTCATTGATGTCAACGATGTCTGGTCATTGATTCCAACTGTTGAGTCCTTGGTGCTCCTTGTGGAGCCCCTAAGAGTTAGTGTTTAGTTTGTGGTTGTTTGTGTCAGATGAGCCCTTTTGACCTTGTCCAAGCCCAAGCTTGAAGCCCTTGGAGGCCTTGGAACAATGACAAAATCCCTCGTTACCCATTGACTTGGTCAAGTTCCCCTAAGTGTTATCTTGGTCCCATTTGATTCCATTGTCGATTTCCTTACTCATGGTTGATATTTGGTTATTCGTTTTTGTGTTGCTTAGTATGCTTGTACTTGTTTTAGTGTCTTGATTGGTTGTTGAATGGATGATGTGGCTCATGTTTGTAAAGTCTTTGATGTGTTGATGGTGAATCTCATTGCTTGCATTGGATGGTCTTGAGGTTGTTAAGTTCTTGTGGGGTCCTTGAGTCCACAAGCTTAGATCTTGATCCTCTTGCATGTGGAGACTTGGGTCTTGGAACCCACATTTATGGTGGTATGTTGGAACCCATTCTTATGGGGTCCTTGGTGTCCTTGGAAGTTTAAGTCTTGAACCCACATAAATGTTTTTATGTCCCTTGGACGTTATATGGTCATTGCCATGTAGTATCCTTATGATCATGCATATGAATCCCATAAGGTGTTGCAAACTAGTGGTCAGGTATTTGTACCCCTCTTTTGAGGTGTTGGTACTCTTATAGTGATGAAGATATATAGTGGAACCATTGGATATGTTTTTAATGATATGGAGATCTTGAAACATGATGATGTATGGTCCTATTTGTGGTTATATGACTATTGGGATGTAGATGGAGGTAGAGCCCACATATGTTCCTTGATATGTTGAAGAATACTTTGAAAAATACTTTCAAACTCTTGTAGTTGGTGGTATGGTCTTTGGCACCCTCATGTGTGGGGTCTTTGATGTCCTAGACATATTGAATAATTTAAAGGTATCATCCCAAGAATTTGAAAATAAACCCATCATAGGGAGATATTCCTCGTCAATCCATTTCCATTGATATGTGGAGCATCTTCTAACTCCTTACGGTTGAAGAAATGAATTTTTGAAGTTGGGGTACCCCACCTTTTTGTGTGAGCCGACCAAACAAATTAAGAGAATTTAATTATTTGTAATTTTGAATTGCATGTCAACCCAAGGTAATAATTTTTCTCCACGACCTATATAAATAGAATATCAAACATTTCATTTTTTCATCATTAATTCTCTTATGAATTTCGCAACTCTCGGAAAATAGTGCGAAATTTTGTGACAGAAAAATTTATGGACATCTTCACTAAAATTGACATAACTTTCTCATACGGAATCGGAATTACAAAATTCTTGGCTCGTTGGAAAGCTTGTTACGAGGGCTATGTGATGACAAGATCTAGAGTTTATTTTGGTTTTTCTAAGTTTTCTTCATCTTGTGATCTTCAATAAGGTATGCTTTATGCTTCATGGTTTCTCTTGTAATGGCACATGTCTCTCATGGATAGAGTTCCTCTTTGATCTTAGTATGTGAGGCTATATATTGGTATATCTCTTTGAAGTCATTCAATATGTTATGGAGGCTATGATGATGTTTATATTGGCATAAATATTGATGTGATCTTGATATAGATCTTGATGATTATCTTGAATGTTGTTGGCATAAATCTCGGTGTTTTGACTGTTGTATAAGTGTAGTATTGAATGAGAAGTTGACATGTAAGTGGTATATCTTGTGAGTTATTTCTTTGATCAACCTAAATGTTTTATTTGAAAACTAGTTTGACAAGTGTTGATCATTGTGTCTTTGAACTAAGTGGAGCTGGATTGTTATGATTTTTAATGACAACCTTTGGCAGTGTTGTAAGTGACTATTTGCTTGATATTTGTTTGATTTCTAGACTTGATTTGAGTAGAGTGAAAAATACTTTTGTGTCTAAGAGTTTATGAGATTGATTGAGTTTGACATAGTTGGTTTAGTCTTTTATCTTCTTGGTTGAGGTTATTTGGTTTGAAGTATATCATGGTTAACTGCCAAGTATTCCTTTACTATGGTTGAGGTTATTTGGTTTGAAGTATATCATGGTTAACTACCAAGTATTCCTTTACAAGTATATGATTGATTTTCCACAGGTACACAAGCATCTTGGTATAGTTGAGCAAGATTGGCACAAGTTTCCTTTTGTGCAGTTGTTTTGACTCAGATTGGCCGAGTTGTATGAGCAGTTGGTTTGACCCAGGTGGACTAAGTTTAGTGTGCAGACTCAGATTGATTGAGTTGGTTGATGTGAGAAACATATTGATTAGTACAGATTGATTGGACAAGTTGATTATACAGGCTGATGAGCAAGTGATGAGTTGATAAGTAGTGATTAGTTGATGATCAGTGTGATACAATAGACAATGATCAGTTGACGAGAACAATGGTTAGTAGTGGCAGTGGTTGTGCAGTATGGTACAGGTTGTGCAGTGTGGTACAGGTTGATATGTGTGGTACAGGTTGAGCAATGTGGTACAGGTTTTGTAGTGTGGTACAGGTTGAGCAATGTGGTATAGGTTGTGCAATGTGGTACAAATTATGCAGTGTAGTATAGGTGTTGATTAGCAAGTCCGCAGGATCAGTGCAGTTTTGTTTCAGCAGTTTCTATCTTCTTATCGGGGTGGGAGGATGGGGCAAGGAAAGGAGGTCGTAGCCTCCCTCCGATTATAGCCAAAAAACTAGGGAGTAGTAGCTTCCTTATGCTTGATGCCTGTAAATCAAGTGTTCGTAGCCTCCTTCCAATTGAAGCTAGAAAATCGAAGCCTTTGTAATAAGGGGGTTGTTGCCTCCTTCCATTTATTTTTGGAAAACTATTTTAAAAAGCTTTATGTGGTTTTCTCCTAGGGCTTGGGTTTCCATGTAAAAATCTTGTGTACTATGTTGCCATGCTTTCTATGTGATGATGATGTTAACAATGCTGATGATGATATAATGATAATGTGATAATGCATAATATTGAATAAGTTGTTGATTGTTAAAGTTGAAAAAGTAATAAAAATTGCACATACAGATTCACCCTCCCTCTCTGTGTGCCTGGTGTGTCCAACAATTGGTATCAATGCGGGTCTTCACAAGAAAGCCTTACCAACTTGAAGTAGATCCTTGACACACCACGGGGTTCTCAGTGAATGGAGTACCATTGTTTCATGGAACGAATTAATACATTTGGAAAAGAAGAATGCAAGTTTATCTTGAGGTAGAAGGAATTGATGTATGGCAATCGGTTCTTTTTGGATATACTCCTCCAAAGAAAGTGAAAGAAACAACTCAGAAGGAAGCAAAGAAAAATAATTCTATGGCTATGGAAGCCATCCTTGAAGGCCTAACAGATATCCAAAAGAAAAAGATAGGGAAGTGCAGCTCAACTAAGGAACTATGGCTTAGATTAGAACAACTCTACCCTAATAAAGAAGAAGAAGCAGACGTTATGGAACTAATGCTTGAAGATCTAACGGATCTCCAAAAGGAGAAAATAGGAAAGTGCAACTCAGCTGAAGAATTGTCATTCAAAATACATCAGCTAAACTCAGATGAAGAAAAAGAAGCAGAAGACATTCCCATTAAAAGTTTAGTACAAGATCCGGGTAAGTATGAAGGTAACTCCCCTGAACACTCTGTTTGTAATGGTTTTAAAGAAATATGTTTATCAGGTATAGAAGATAAGGGCCATTTTGAAATCATAGAATGCAATACTCTAGATTGTGATGAAAATCCTTGCTCTTTGATAAGTGACAGAAATCTAACATATACTATGATAGACAATGAAATTACTAATGCTTGGCAAGAAGTGTTGAATATTTGTGAACAAAATCAGGTATTGCGGGCGCAATTGGAAGAATCTGAGAAGAGGAATCAAGAAGAATCTGAGAAGGCCACACATAACATAATTAATCTAAAACTCCAAGTCGAAGAAGCCACGAGAATCAAACAAGCTATATCCAACTCTTTGAAAGACAAACTTGAGAAGTCAACTACAAAAATTGAAAACCACTCGAAAGAAATTGCCAAGCTCAAAAGACTACTAGAAGATGAGGAAAAAGAATTGATCTGCAAGCTACAAGAAAAAGACAGTGAGATAAGTACTTACACGGCTAAAGAAATATTGGAAGAGAAGTTAAGAAGAAAACAAGAACTTGAAATCAAATCCTCGAAGGTAGAGTTACGGAAGGTATGTCTGACAAACTTTGAAATTGAAAAGGACCTCTTAGAACTCAAAAAATAGAATCATATACTAAAAGGTCAACTGCAAAAATTCCATGAGGATGATCAGAACTCAAAAGGACAGATGGAAGACAATATCTTTGCTCTGAACAAACAGGGAGAAGAATTCAAGAAGAGAGAAGAAGATCTAACGAGACAACTCCAAGAAAAGATAGAAATTTGTCAAAAACAAGAATTGAAGATCCTCTCTCTGAAGGAAGATCTGGACAAAACAACTATTTAGTTAAAGACAAATTCGAAGGTTGAGAAGAACATTGAAGAAAGTAAAAGCTCTATAGAAAAAGAAGAAAAGGCTAACGGTAATACATGTATTTTGAGAAGATCTCATGATCAACAAGAATCAAGAGAAGTTACTGCTCAGAGATATCCTATAAGGTTCCATGGTCACTGCTACAAGTGTAACGACTATGGTCACAAAGCCATTCATTGCAGAGCTCATGACAGAATCACTCCAGAAAGAAATCAAAGTACATTTTCGGTTCAGTGTTACAATTGCTATCATTATGGTCATTTCGCAAAACATTGCAGGATGCAAGGACAAGTTAAAGTTTGGAGAAGAAAGCAAGTTCAATCGACTTTCTGTTTGTCTTTCTAGTTTTTCTTCATCTTGTGATCTTCAATAAGGTATGGTTCATGCTTCATGGTTTCTCTTGTAATGGCACATGTCTCTCATGGATAGGGCTCCTCTTTGATGTTAGTATGTGAGGCTATATATTGGTATATCACTTTAAAGTTATTCAATATGTTATGGAGGCTATGGTGATGTTTATATTGGCATAAATCTTGATGTGATCTTGATATAGATCTTGATGATTATCTTGAATGTTGTTGGCATAGATCTTGGTGTTTTGACTGTCGTATAAGTGTAGTATTGAATGAAAAGTTGACATGTAAGTAGTATATCTTGTGAGTTATTTCTTTGATCAACTTAAATGTTTTATTTGAAAACTAGTTTGACAAGTGTTGATCATTGTGTCTTTGACCTAAGTGGAGCTGGATTGTTATTGATTTTTAATGACAACCTTTGACAGTGTTGTAAGTGACTACTTGCTTGATATTTGTTTGATTTCTTGTCTTGATTTGAGTTGAGTGAAAAATACTTTTGTGTCTAAGAGTTTATGAGATTGATTGAGTTTGACATAGTTGGTTAAGTCTTTTATCTCTTGGTTGAGGTTATTTGGTTTGAAGTATATCATGTTTAACTGTCAAGTATTCCATGACTATGGTTGAGGTTGATTGTGGTATCATTGAGTTGAGTGTGTTTGGACAAAGTTTGGTTGACTGTATGTGAAGTCTCTTGGTTTCTCAAATGTGTCTCTTACTTGATGAACTAGGCCAAGTAAGAAGGGTTGGTTGATTGTCAGAGCACTTGATTAGGTTAACACAAGTATATGATTGATTTGCCATAGGTACACAAGCATCTTGGTACATTTGAGCAAGATTGGCACAAGTTTCCTTATGTGTAGTTGTTTTGACTCAGATTGGCTAAGTTGTATGAGCAGTTGGTTTGACCCAGGTGGACTGATTTTAGTGTGCAGACTCAGATTGACTAAGTCGGTTGATGTGAGAAACATATTGATTGGTACAACTTGATTGGACAAGTTGATTATACAAGTTGATGTGCAAGTGATGAGTTGATGAGTAGTGATTAGTTAATGAGTAGTGTGATACAACAGACAATGATCAGTTGACGAAAACAATGGCTAGTAGTGGCAATGGTTGTGTAGTATGGTACAAGTTGTGTAGTGTGGTACAGGTTGAGCTATGTGGTGTAGGTGTTGATTAGCAGGTCCGCAGGATCGATGCGGTTGTGGTTCAATAGTTTTTATCTTCGTATCAGGGTGGTAGGATGAGGCAATGAAAGGAGGACGTAGTCTCCCTCTGGTTATAGCCAAAAAACTAGGGAGTGGTAGCTTCTTTTAGGTTGAAGCCTATAAATTAGGTGTCCGTAGCCTCCTTCCAGTTGAAGCTGAAAAATTGAAGTCTTTGTAATAACGGGGTTGTTGCGTCATTCCAGTTATTTCTAGAAAACTATTTTAAAAAGGCTTTTGTGGTTTTCCCCCAGGACTTTGGTTTCCACGTAAAAATCTTGTGTGTTGTGTTGCTATGCTTTCTATGTGATGATGATGTTAACAATGCTGATAATGATATAATGATAATGTGATAATGCATAATATTGAATAAGTTGTTGATTGTTAAAGTTGAAAAAGTAATAAAAACTGCACACACAAATTCACCCCCTCTCTGTGTGCCTAGTGTGTCCAACAATTCGTGTACTACATAGTTGATGTTTTAAATGTTATTATTAATCTACTATAAATATCTATCTTTAAATATATTTTTTATGGCAACTAATTCACCATTTCACATGTTTTTTTTTAAATATGCATCCATATATATTATATAAAAAAAACTCATGAAGTTTCGCCCTCGTCATCTTTTGGAAATTGACGTTTCGGGCTTCCGCTTCCCGTTCTCACTCCCAATAGCTATGGTTCTGATACGCTGTCAAAAATTATGGAGTATGTAACAAAACATGAAGTATAAGGAGAACTGATTTTTGGGATACCAATCTTCAAATTTTCAACCCTCCATAAATAAATCAAATGAAAGTATTTTTTGAATTCCAACCAATTAACCTGCTAAAGGAAACTTGTAGGATACTATATATCATTACGGTCCTAATTAATACTACTATCTTTTATAAGTTTTGATTACAGTCCGCAAAATTAATCCTCCAACTCCCATGGTTCCAATAACATGATCACGGATCTCCCCAGCCGAAACACTTCTTTTAGCAAACCAAGCCCATTGTTACATGTATCTCTTCCTTTTTGTTAACATTTTAGCATCTGAGCGTGCTCTAGACACTCCCATAATCTATTGACTACTGATTGTACACTGTCTAGTCTTGTTGACATTTTCCCGGTCATTTGTGGACATTAATAATATTATCTTCTCTAATTTTATCTTTATCAGCTTATATTATACTAAGAATATGCTCTTTCCTTTTCCTATCAACATCCAAGGTTCAATGGTATCCACTGTAACAATGGAAACCCTAATCCACAGACGCAACTTGCAAATGATCAACTTCACGATGTTCTGGTATCATGCATTGAATCTACAACTAGGTTTACACATTTCTATAGTGACCCCCTTTACCTTCAACAATTACGGCACTGTATGCTCAATGTCCCATTAACGTGTCATTATCATGTTTCAGCCTTGGATATTATAATGCTTCAGCTTTTGAGTACTTACCTTTCCAGCTGACAACCTTGCATTGTCTATTCAAACTAGTATGCCAAACATGCAATAGGGGATTACTAATAATTTCTTCTCTTTTTAACAGATAAGAAAATAAAATATAAATTTAAGCCAAAGTCCATTGCAACTCAATCTGTTTGCAAAATAGCAAGGCATAAGCAAAGTTTTCCATTAATATGTGAACTATTCAGGACCCAGTTTGAGCCTTTACGAAACACCAAGACAAAGAAAACTGTAGTAAGGGGATACCAGAGTAGGAGATTTGACTCTTACCAAATCTTATAAATAATCCTCTGTTAAACAGGAAAATTCTAGACTCCTGGCAATTGGAGACGGTCGAAATAATATATACATATATTTTAAAAAACCAGTTAACTAGGTAATAGTTAACGTTAACACTATCATTCCCTGATCACGTATGATGATAACAGCATTATATAAATATCTATGCTTCATGCACTAATAAGTTAAATTTACAAAGTTTATACTAGAACAAGCATCTTCTCACTACCCTTCTGAAGATTTCCTCATTCGCAGCGTTGGGTGATTCTATTCGAATAATCTCAACATCTTCTTTGTTTGAAGTAGATAAAGAACAACTATATTCACTTACTTCAATCTGTGAAACTGGATCTAAGTCAATGATAACTCTATCGGTTGAGCCAGCTAATGGCGTGTTCATACTTTCTCTTGATTTTTCAAGCGGGATGGGCAAATCAACAACACTAATACTTCCCTCCTGGTTACTTCCTAGAGAAACCGACATTTCCTTATGTTTTGACATAACCGGCCCTTTTGTAGACTTGAAATATGATGTAATATTGAGTTGCTTTCCAGTGGAGGTTGCTCTACCCTTCTTTCCTTTAGATCCTGACTTGTTCCTTCCCTTTACAGTCTGGAGAAAAATTTAGAATGTTAGACTAAATAATACAGAAAGAAAACAAAATACAGAACATATTTTTAATACACACTTTTTCATACTGAAATTTATCCACCAGCTCAGGACAGGCAGACTTAACAAGCTCGATGTCCTCATCTGTAGTTATGAATAGAGATCCTTCAACTGTCTCAACCTCCATTGCACTATCATCTTCATCAAATTCATCCTGAATTCTGTGAACCTCTGAGACCCTTTTCTTCCGCTGCTGGAAGGCTTTATCCTTCAATCCTAACCAGTCATCGTCAGTGCACTCAGCATTTATATGTTTCCATTTAAGCACATAAAAGGATCGGGAGTAACGGATTTTAACACGTTCAATGGAATGTGGAGTGTATCTATTATACAAAGTCCATTTTTTTCGTTGTGCGTTCAACCCTGCCTTACTTGCAGCCATATCACGCAGAAACAACATAGAGCATAGAGGGAGGATTTTCTGGCGTGTGTATGATCGATCCCAGTACAAGTGATGTCCTAAGAAGTCTTCAAGAAGTTCCATTTTAGGGGATTTCCATGAAAAAGATTTCACAAACTTTTGCTGATCTGCAGGAAAAAGCATTTGTGTCAACTTAGATTATAGATATTTACAAACGCATAATGAAATCCAAAAAAAGTACTAATCAAAGTACAACTTAATTATAGAAAGAAAGCTCATGTTAGACTTTAAGAGACACCAGGAAGACCTGTCGTTTCTTGACCAAGAAAAATATCAACAATTTCTTCATTTGGAAATCCATTCGTCGCTTGAATTTTAGCAAAAATCTTTGATTGCCAGTCCAGACATTTCTTATGTTCCTTTCTCCTCTTCTCCTGCCACATGAATTGCATACAGTTAGAGTCTAGACCAATGCCCCACATGTTAGCAGCATGGAAATGTAATACTGATCAAGCTTAAAAAGAAAAACAATATTGAGATGCGATGTTACATTCATTCAACCCTCAGAAATGGTATGAGCTTTTATGACACAGCATTCCCATATTCCTCCAAACTGTGGAAGCTTATGGAAGCATTGCAATTTTTATCAGAATCATAGCTATTATGTCCACACTATCAATAGAACAATAATACCCCAAGAGGTGCTCCAATCCAAGAGATTGATCGAGTGAAATACAACCTACCATAGTTGAAGGCTGAGTCTGTCCTGATAGTGCATAAAATTTCAAGACCGCAAAAGAATGCCTTTCAAATCCAAATTAAATGTTAACGGAGCACCAAAACATAGTGACATATTCCTGACCAGCCAAGTTCCCCCAGGAGGGATTTCTTTAGGAGAGCGCAGCTACAAACAGTCACTGAAATTCAGCCTGAAACTGAATGAAATTACTTTGGCTTTCAGTTTTGCTTGGCTGCAATTATTTTGTGGAAACATTTATGTAAACTTAAAGTTACTTCCAATGAGGGTCCTCATCCCCTTTCTCTTGGGGATTTGTGGAGTGTTAAGCAAGAATTAGCTCTACTCCTGTGAGTTCACCAACTTGCATTCTGTTGCAATGTTGAGTTGCTCCCCATAGGGGGTCTGGCTCATATGATAGCCTTTTAGCTTTCATGGACCCGGCCTTTCCTGGTTCCCTTGTTGTCTGCATGATGTAACTACCTTGATATCTGTTGTACTTATTTGTTCGTTGATGTGATATATGAATCATTTAGAAAAAACAAACTGACATATTATGCCCAATTATGGAAAAATACAGGAACTCCATCACAAAACAGTTGGATACTGCCCGTTTTAGAAATACACAAAAAAACAAATATACTGCTTTTTTGGGTATGTAAGATCTAACTTGTAAAGAAGGATAATCTGTGAATGCACTCCCACCTCATCTATTCATGTATCATAAAGATTCCAGGTGATTTATTGATAGATTTTTCTAATAATGCCATCGAATGGCTAATAATTTGTCACAGGTGGCACACGAGAACTTTTCAATTAGCAGTCATTCTAGCTCTGCTACTAGAGGAGAAAAGGACCGATAACCTGGCAGGATTCCTAGGAAATCTATGATTAAAAAAACCATGCGAAGTGGACAAGAAACTACTATATACTTTAAGGGTACCATGTAGATATCAGCATGTCCAAAAGGAAGCAGCCAGTTCAACTCGCAGTTTGTTAGTTTGAAGATGATGCACCCATTTCACCAGAGAAATACTTCAACATTGCCCCTATTAAGTCGTCCAAAAATATTGGTAGGGAACAGGGGGTGGTGTTACTCTAGAAAAGAATATAGGAACTGCTAAACTAGGCAACCTCTGACAGTTTATCACAGAGAAAGTTGTCATGGATGTCAAAGTTCCTCAATAATGTGTCTACAAGTGGCCTTAAATATCCATGGCATTAAATGTATGGTGTGAAAGATATGGTTCAAGCATTCAAAGTAGATATAATCTAAGTTGCCAGGAAACTTGGGTACGTGGACTGGGACAGGGACGGGGACGGGGACGCCACTTTTTGAAACAGGGGACTTGGGTACGTCAGGGGTACTGTATATAATAAAAAATTAAATCAATTTGTTTTTTCACTCGTATTCAATTTCAACAAGTAACAAGTACAATTAATATGCACATTGCTTCAAAGTTCATAAATCATTGATATAAAGTGGGCACTACATGTGAACCTTAGGTATAAACATGACAATAGTTGATGGAGCTTTTGGGTTTTCAAAATTAGAAATACGCACATGCATAGAAACCTCTGCACAAACATCAACAAAGTAGGTTTTATATCATTCATGAAGGACAAAGAATAAGGTTTGTGCAACATGTTACATGGGAACAACTTGCACAAAGGATTAACAATAAACACAAACTATGACAAGAAAAATCCAATGACAAAATCCAGAGTCATAAAAGAATAAGGCAATCTTCTAGAAGAAACAATCTAAGAATATATACCAGCCCCTCGAAGCTAGATAGTGCCATGTCATTAACTTAAAAGCACACACCTTTTAAGTCTAAGACAACCTAATCTTGTCTTGCCTCTCCTCTGCATGTATCCTCTCCTTTGCGCTCCTCTCGTGGGCTCCAACAAAAGTCAAGACTCAACTCTGCGTTGGGAGAAGTGGACATGCCCGCGGGGTCTTAAGAGGGTAGGGGGACCCACACCTACCCCGTCCCTCTTCGTAAAGGTAATTTTTTTTATAGAAAATATATATATTTTTTAATTTTCACATACAGGAGTTTCCCTAAAGTCCCCAAAATTAGCAAAGTTTCCTGTTGTTTTGGCAAAGGTACCCGATGCTTGGGGACTTTGGTGAGGACTTCCGGGGACGTCTGTGAGGTACCCGACCTGGTTTCTGGGACTTGGGGACGGTAGCCAAGACGGGGACGCGAACCCAACCCCTGGGGACGAGTACCCCTGCAACATAGGATATAATGTGTCTCAAAGTTTGTATTTAGTTTAAAATTTGCACGACTAGATTCGTGGGGTCTTGAAGTAGGATCCATGTGCAAAGCAGATCTTGCCTCACCAGAAACAGCTCCCGCAATTAGTTGGTGGATCTAGTGACAATGAGGCCTACACTTGCAGATCCAAGGACATTTCATTGTTAACTTAAAGAATATAAAACCGATAATAGTTAAGCATGCCGTAAAGTTTGTCTCGGTCTTTCTTCTGCAAGCAACATATATGAAATTGATAACTAATTTTTATAAAGTTTATATTAAGTTATACTAAAACATAAATTATGAAGTGATATAGTTATAACGTTATAATAATATTATAGATTATTACTTATAATGTAATGATGATAATGGTTATTAATGTTCACTGAGACCAAAAAAGTTGGTCTATCAGACCTTACAGACCTTAACAAAGGTAAGAAATCACTTTGTTTTCTTTAGAATTTTATTTCCATGCTTGAAAAGCTTTGAGCCTTTAAGAGAAGCATTCCTAGATCACAATAGTAATGATGAGTTCAAAGGTTAGGAAGGTCAATAATGTAGCAAATATTTTGAAATTGCACTCAATGTGTGTATGGAGAAGATTCTACGATAAAGTGATTTTTATCTTCAACCCTCTTAGTGTCACAAAGATGACAAATTCTCTCATCCCAAGACATTTTAAAAATTGTCCAGTGCTCCATTTCACTATGGAGCTTATGAGAGTTTGTTCTTGATTTATTAATGTTAATTTTCTTCTTTACACTAATTAAAAAACTTAAAATAGAGAGATCCTTTTCATCTTCCAGATATGAAATTGATAACTATTTTTTATAAAGTTTATATTAAATTATACTAAAGCATAAATTATGAAGTGATATAGTTATAACGTTATAATAATATTATAGATGATAACTTAAAATGTTATAATGATGATGGTTATTAATGTTCACTAAGACCAAAAAAGTTGGTCTATTAGACCTTAACAAAGGTAAGGAATCACTTTGTTTTCTTTAGAATTTTATTTCCATGCTTGAAAAGCTTTAAGCCTTTAAGAGAAGCATTCCTAGATCACAATAGTAATGATGAGTTCAAAGATTAGGAAGGTCAATAATTTAGCAAATATTCTGAAATTGCACTCAATGTGTGTATGGAGAAGACAGAAGACTCTACGATAAAGTGATTTTTATCTTCAACCCTCTTAGTGTCACAAAGATGACAAATTCTCTCATCCCAAGACATTTTAAAAATTGTCTAGTGCCCTATTTCACTATGGAGCTCATGAGAGTTTGTTCTTGATTTATTAATGTTGATTTTCTTCTTTACACTAATTAAAAAACTTAAAATAGAGAGATCCTTTTCATCTTCTAAATTAGGGTTGATTAACTCCTTTGTAATATCTAATTTTCTATTATCATCTAATTCTCTATTGCACCACAATATTTATTAGTGATTTAGCTCTGGGGGCACTCCGCATGTTTTGTCTTGTATGCGGAAGTGACCATGCACTAGCTAGGCTACTTTACTTTGTAATGTTGTTTTATAAAGTTTAAAGTGTCTCTTATGTAATGGGACTTTTTATTAAGTATTCCCTTGTTTTAATTTTATAAAGTGACTTTATGAGATAAAGTTCACTTGTTTCATTAAGTAAAAGGTGACTTTATCAAAATTAAATGTAACCGTTTTTGGGGGGGAAGTTTCTCAACCCTGATCTTGAAAAGGCAAGATTTAATCTTGGCCTTTGGATTTAGGGAATGGGGAAGGTGAAAAGTCACTCTCAAGTTATAAGAGAGAGCCTAGGGTAGTGTGCAAGACAAGTTGAAGGATAGCATTTCCAAGAGTAAGCATTTTGGCTGGGTGATTTGCAGAGAGAGAGGGAGGTGCAATTTTTCTCAAGTGGGCATGAATCCCAAGGAGAATTTTTTTTCTCAAGAGGGCACGAATCCCAAGGACCTAGGCACATTTCCCAAGGCATTTATTGTTCTACTGTACAGTACCGTACAGTACCTGCTAGGCATGTTTTTCGTGGAGGGTCATACAGGGTACGGACTGTTGGGAATGCATTTTGAGGTCTGTTGGGCATAAAAATTGAGGCAGGTTGCTGGTGTGGAGGCCTTACAGGACGTACGATCAACTGGGCATGTTTTTCGAGGTGGGCATGGAAATCAAGGCACTGGTACTGTTATTTAATGTTGTCATAAATGTTGTTGTAAATTAATTTTCTGCCTAATAAATGCTGCAATAAAATTTCTCTTGGACTGGTTTTCCCTAGGGTGGGGTTTTTCCAGGGTCACATTGACCAAATTTCTGTTGTTTTATGGGTTTATCAATCTGTTGTTTTTTATGTGATTTTTCGTTGCTATAGACTTAGTTTCAATATTTCAGCTTGTTGGGTTATTGATTTAAATGCATGAGAGGTGTTTCTATTAATGACAAGTTCCAAGTCTGAAATCTAGGTAAACTAAGTGTTTCACAGAAGTCTGAAATTTTTGTCAATATTTCTACACGGTATCGAAGCCGAGGCTTTGTGATTACAGTTGATTGTAGGTACAACAGTAGTGTTGAGTTGTTGGGCAAGGGTTTTTGTTTTTTTTTAACAACTTGTATATTGGAAGACCTTATCTGGATGTGACTTGCAGGTGGTGGAGAAAGAGTGAATTGTTGTTCTGTTGGTGGTCTATTATTTTCTTTGATAGTAGAGATGGCTGCTTGTATCAAATATGAGGATCGGTTGGATGGTATGTCCAACTACTTGCAGTGGAAAGTCAGGATGACAGTTGTTCTCAAGGAAAACATAATATGGATCATAGTTAGCATTGTGGTAACTCCTCTTGAAACTGATCATGTTGCTTTCGATATTCATGAGGTAAAAGAGACTAAAGCCCAAAGGTTGATTCTGGATGGTATAAGGGACCATTTTATTCCACATGTAGCTGAGAAGAAGACTGCTTATGAAATGTGGAATACATTGAAAGGCTTGTATGAGGCTAAGAATGAGAACCGGATAATGGCTCTCAAGGAAAAATTGCAGGGAACCAAGATGGCCAAGGGTGAGGGTGTAGCATCTTTTCTTACCTGGGTGGCCCAGATAAAAGATGAGCTAGTTGCAATTGGAGAAGTCATTTCTAATTTTGAGTTAGTAAGGATAGCCTTAAAAGGATTCACTAAGGAATGGGAAGTCTTTGTGAAGTGTGTGGTTGCTCGAGAAAACCTTCCAAATTGGAGCAGATTATGGGATGATTTCACTCAGGAGGAGATCCGAGAAGGATCTCAAGGCAGTGGACAAAAGGAGGGTGCTAATGAAGAGAATGTTGCTCTTTCTGCTAAGAGCAAGAAGAAGTCCAAGAAGGACTTGAGAAAAGTTCGATGTTTTGCTTGCAGCCAGTATGGACACTTTGCTTCTCAATGTCGTGAGAAGAAGGAGGAGGAGGAGGAAGATACGGTTGTTGCAGCTACAACAAAAGAAGAGAACTTTGCGAGAAGATTCGAGGAGTTCTCGTTGTTCTCCCTTATTTCTAGTGCCAGCAGCAATGGAGTAGTTTAGAATGGTACTTGGTATGTTGACATTGGAGCCTCACGTCATATGACCGGAATATGGCATATATTCCGTATCATTTCTGAGACTAGTCCTAACTGATTCCTTCAGCCAGAAGGGGAACATGCATGTGCAATGCATGGAGTTGGAAATGTCAGGTTCCAACTTAGACATGGAGGATACATTGATTAGGATGGGGTCCTCTTTGTTCCAGGGATGAGGGTAAACTTGCTCTCGATCTCAGCCTTGGAAGATGCAGGGTATTCGACATTGTTCTGGAGGGGGCATGTGTACATTTTTCCAAATAGAGATGATCTAGGACATGTTTATATATACTTGGAGAGAGCGGGACCGATTGATCCACAAATGATTGGCGATCGGTTCGGTGAGCTTTACAAGTTCAGTGCACAACCCACGATTGATGAGTCGGACGAGGAGTAGGAGGCTCCCGAGGCTGCAATGGCGCCAAGGGTACAGTCTCGAGTTCCAATGGAAGACAGGGAGTCTCTTTTGAGTACTGGAAGGAGGCTCATCCAGCATGAGCGAACCAATGCTCAAGAGTGGAGAATTGATTCTCCTAGGAGCCAAGGGTTCAGGGTGGCTTCTAGAAGGTTATCTTCATATTTGAGTTCAATGCATGTAGTAGCATTGGTTCAAAGTTCAAAGAGAGCTCCTACAGCAAACAGTGTGATGGATTTGAGGACGGGACCTCTTGATGATGGCAGTGAGTACCTCCCTCGCTAAGAGGGAGTGTTAGTGAATTAACTCTGGAGGCACTCCTCATGTTTTGTCTTGTATGCGGAAGTGACCATGCACTAGCTAGGCTACTTTACTTTGTAATGTTGTTTTATAAAGTTTAAAGTGACTCTTATGTAATGCGGCTTTTTATAAAGTATTCCCTTATTTTAATTTTATAAAGTGACTTTATGAGATAAAGTGCACTTGTTTCATAAAGTAAAAGGTGACTTTATTAAAATTAAATGTAACTGCTTTTGGGGGGGGGAAGTTTCTCAACCCTTGATCTTGAAAAGACAATATTTAATCTTGGCCTTTGGATTTAGGGGATGGGAAAGGTGAAAAGTCACTCTCAAGTTATAAGAGAGAGCCTAGGGTAGTGCGCAAGACAAGTTGAAGGATAGCATTTCCAAGAGTGAACATTTTGGCTGGGTGATTTGCAGAGAGAGGTGTTAAGTTTTTAATGGTTATACAAGATCTAATAACATTTGACATCATAACATCATAACATCATAACCATATGCAAAAGGATCACTGAAAGATAGACAAGCACAGCCACACAAAATAACACAAAGATTTATCCTGGGAAACCCTCGTGGGGAAGAAAACCCAGCAAAACTTCCTCTATATAGATGTATCAAAAGTACAAAGACAAGACCCTAAGCAGGTGCTCCTTCTCCCAGCAGATATATCTCTCTCTCTCTCCCATGTGCTATACACAAGTGAGTGTGTGTTCAAATGAGGAACACAGCTCCTCTATTTATACTCTTTCTGTCACTTGACTTTTAACCTAACAAGTTGGCCCCACTTAACTGACTGAGCTGACTTCACCTAGGAAGACTCAAAACAGTATTATATTATATTCATTAGGGTACTATTGACCCGACTTACAATGGAGGTTATACCTCATGACTATGATGACCAAATACAATAGTAACATCCTGACGGAGGAATAAGACATCTCCCTTGGGGTACATCAATAAAATACATTTAGAATATTCTTCAAAGTTACAATATTTCAACACTCCCCCTTAACGAGAAGGGTATTCTACTGACAACAACATCATCAACTATAGGAGCACGAAGAGAGAGAGAGCATCTACAACATCATCAAGGTGATACATCTATACGTCATAGGAAGTTTTCAACAATCATCAGTGACTCGAACAGTTACTAGAACATCTTCAGTACTAGAACATCATCTTTTATAGCACCGAGTCTTCATCTTTGATCTTTTGCAGCACTCGATCAGTTGATCCTTTGCAGCAACAATTTCATCTTATTCTTGCAGCACTTCGATTTCTTGGTCCTTTGCAACAAACACTTTGATCTTTATCTTCTTGTTGTACCTGATCACTTAATCCTCTACAGTACTCGATCACTCGATCCTTTGAGGCATTTGATCACTCGATCCTTTACTCGATCACTCGATCCTTTGCAACACTTTGATCACTGGATCCTTTGTAGCATTCGACCACTTGATCCTTTACTCAATCACTCGATCCTTTGCAGTACTTTGATCACTGGATCCTTTGTGTTAAATTTTCATATGCTAAGCTAGATCATTAGTATTTCATTTCGAATTCATAACAAAAGCATATAAACAGGATCACTGAAAGATAGACAAGCACAACCATACAAAAGGAACACAAAGATTTATCCTGGGAAAACCCTAAAGAGAAAAACCCAGCAAAAGCTTCCTCAATATAGATGCCCCAAAAAGATAAAAGGTAAACCGTAAAACCAACAAGGAGATCAAAGCCTGATCCTCCTCCTTCTCCAGCTACTCTTCTCTTCTCCACTAATGCGCTACACAAGTGAGAGTGTGTGTCCAAGTGAGGAGAGCTACACCTCTATTTATATTCATCCGTTCACTTAAGTTAACTCATCTGTCATGTAGGCTCGAGTTAATCATGTAGGCTCGAGTTACACATGTAGGTTCAAGTAACCACACTAGGGTGCTAATGACCCACCTTTACAATTAGAGGGGACTGCCTCATGACTCTTATTAGTTCTTCCGATTAGGAGCATCGGGGTACAAAGTAATACACGGGGTACAAAGTAATACAAGTGGTTCTCCCGGTAGGACCATCGGGGACCACAAAGAAATATATATAGAATATTCTTCGAAGTTACAATATTTCAACACTCCCCCTTAACAAGAAGGGTATTCTATAACAATATCAACAACAACAATAATAGGAGAGAGATAGAGGACATCATCAACATCATCAGGGTGATACATCTATAAATCATTGGAAGCTTTTCAACATCATGTAGTCTTCATCTTCAATCTTTAGTCTTCAGCATCATCAGTACTTTGACTGCTTCGATCAGCAACATCTTCTTCAACACTTTGACCTTTCGATTAGCAACATCATCTTCAACACTTTGACCTTTCGATCAGCAACATCTTCTTCAGCACTTTGGCCTTTCGATCAGCAACATCATCATCATCATACTCTGATCTTTCAATCAGAAACATCATCATGAAAACATCATGAATCAAAATATCAGCATCAAAATATCATCATCATCACATTCTGATCTTTCAATCAGAATCATCATTATCATCAGCCTCTGATCTTTCGATCAGAAACATCATCAACCGAACATCATCATACTCTAACATCAACTCATCATCATATTCTGATCTTTTGATCAGTATGTCATCATCATCATACTTTGATAATACGGTATCATCATCATCAGGATCTCATCATCATCACATTCTGATCTTTCGATCAGAAACATCATCATCATCAACAACATCATAATCATAAGCAACTTCTGATCTTCCGATCAGAAAACATCATCATCATCATATTCTGATCTTTCGATCAGAGAACATCATCATCAGCAGCTTCTGATCTTTCGATCAGAGAAACATCATCATCATCATATTCTAATCTTTCGATCAGAGAACATCATCATCGTCAGCAACAGCATCATCATCATATTCTAATCTTTCAATCAGGGAACAGCATCATCATCAGCAACTTCTGATCTTTCGATCAGAGAAACATCATCATCGTCATATTCTGATCTTTCGATCAGAGAACATCATCATCAGCAGCAACAGC
>LPNX011092590.1:30603-57971 GCA_001517045.1 Pseudotsuga menziesii | reverse complement strand
ACTGTTATTCTTTGATCATAGCTTCTTTCATAGCATTCTTTTCTTCATCTTGAGTTATCTCTCATACCCATGGTAGTCTTCATCTTTCGAGGTGGATCTACCGCTCTTTGAAGCTCTTTCTTTCGTCATGGTGTCTCTGACCCTGTGAGCTTCAGATTCATGTTTATTGAATTGTCATCACTTGTTCTTTGGAACAAGTCTCATCCTTCTTTTCTTGTAGGAGGTTGTATAGGACCTTTCCTACAATTCAAATGCACCAGTTGCATGGTTAGAACTATTTCATAAATCATATGCATAACAACAAATTCTTATGCATCATGCAACTGTTTAGCCAATACAACATTCATCCATATCTCACAGAAACTTTCTAGACTAATCCAATATGTCAGCAAAGAGGTTTGATAAGTAGCAATGGAGAGTTGTAACTTGTATAGCACCATGAGCTACTTACCCATCACATGCATATTACTAGTATACAGTCATTAATGCAAACAATCTATCATGCATAACACATCAACTGAATATAATCAAATGTAAAACAATATCATGAAATGACAATTGAATACTTATCTTTTATTTGTTTCGTGGGTAGACTCCATCTTGATCATTTTGCTTTATCATCATTTCTTATCCAAATGATAAGATGGATAAGAGGTTCGTCAAGAATTGAGTTCTTCATATTCCTCATCGCTTGAGGGATCTTCTTTGAATGGTGATAGCTTGATCTTCAATTTGCTCCCATCTTTCTTCTTCTCTTCTTATGAGACGAGCTTCTTCTTCTTCCCAAAGTCAACTGAAAGTAATCACTTTCTTCTGGCACACATTCCTCGCATGAATGAATCCCATGATCATGGGAGGCCATTCAAGGTGGCTATCACCACTTCTGACATTCTCTGCTTCTTCTTCTACTGCTTCAAGATGTTATGCATTCTGGATCTTCACATTCTTCAACTGTTTTCTCAAATCCATCTTCTAAATTATGTTCTTATCTTCAAATAGCTTGATCAAGAAATCAAACATCTTCGGTGTCTTTAGGGAAGACACTTGTAGTACAAGTTGTTCCGTGATTGAATCAACAGTGATCTTCTTGGCCTTGATCAAGTTCTTCTTGTGTAAGGCTTTGAGGCTCATCTCCCTCTAGAACTGGAACCTCTCTACTCATGTAGGTGTCCAATTCATTTTCTTCAGAGAGATCAAATACTTCCATGCTTGGAAGTTTTCAACTTCACCAAGCTTATCATCAAGCTGATGTGATAGATCACTTTGAAATGAGAACCTCAAATGCAAATAGCAAAAGATTAGATCTTACCGATTTGAGGTGTTCGTCCTGCTTCCGGAGCTGGCTGATCTAGGGTTTGTCAGAGAAACCCTAATTTTCAAAACTTGGAATCTTTCAAATCTGATTGGATAGAAAGATAGATCTATTCAAATGGAGCTGTCCAATGTACTCATTTTCTGAAAACAGTGGAGGGAAGCTCCTGGAACAGGAAGCCCTAGTTTTCCAATTTCTTCTGCAGAAATGCCTGTTACTGTTTCTCTGATATCTCCGAAATTACTGCTCCTCTGTGTCTGAAATTTCACACTGAGGTAACCTCGCATGTCCTTGATCCAACACCATAGGTTTCATCAGAGTTGGTTTCACCAATTTGGATTTATGATCATTTTCCCAAGGTGACCTGTTACAGGACTGTTCAGAACAGTGAAGTTGTACGGCATGCCACGTGTCACTGGTTCATCTTCAGGTTCTGAAATTCGGACCACAGAAAGTACAGTTCGTTCTCTTTCTGGAACATCTTCAGGAATTCCATTTGGACCTCTATAGCCCAAGCTATAGCAATTTTTCCTAGGTGTCCTATTTAGGGATGAATTCTGGAAGAGGATGGAACCCTAACTTGGAGGGATCATATCTCCTAGAATATAGCGAATCTAAGGCTGAATTTTGGACACAATGTTCATCAGGATTTTATCTTCGGTCTCTGCAATTTTCAGCTCTTGAACCTTCACCAATATTGGGATATAGCGAATATACCAAAACTTAGCAGTTTTAGTATTTAGGGTTTTTCTAGCTCCGGGTCAAACTAGGGTTTGACTTTCCCGGAGTTTCACCCAACCAAAAATCTTGATCCAGGTCTCTAAACTTCGATTTTGATGAGGAGAGCAATCCTATGCCGGGCTCACTCAAAAATTCTTCTTCTACAAGAAGCCCTAATTTCCCACACAGAAAATTGAAAATGCTTGGAATCGAATTCTGCTTGGACAAAAAGATGCGCCCTTCAATGGAGAGTCAGCCTAGCCTTATTTTGCTGATCGATTGTGGAGAGAGAACCAAAAAGTAAGAAGCCCTAGATTCTGTAGCTGCACAATGTCTTCTTTTCAGGGTGGCTCTGATACCATGTTAAATTTTCATATGCTAAGCTAGATCATTAGTATTTCATTTCGAATTCATAACAAAAGCATATAAACAGGATCATTGAAAGATAGACAAGCACAACCATACAAAAGGAACACAAAGATTTATCCTGGGAAAACCCTAAAGGGAAAAACCCAACAAAAGCTTCCTTAATATAGATGCCCCAAAAAGATAAAAGGCAAAACCAACAAGGAGATCAAAGCCTGATCCTCCTCCTTCTCCAGCTACTCTTCTCTTCTCCACTAATGCGCTACACAAGTGAGAGTGTGTGTCCAAATGAGGAGAGCTACACCTCTATTTACATTCATCCGTTCACTTAAGTTAACTCATCTGTCATGTAGGCTCGAGTTAATCATGTAGGCTCGAGTTACACATGTAGGCTCAAGTAACCACACTGGGGTGCTAATGACCCACGTTTACAATTAGAGGGGACTGCCTCATGACTCTTATTAGTTCTTCCGATTAGGAGCATCGGGGTACAAAGTAATACAAGTGGTTCTCCCGGTAGGACCATCGGGGACCATAAAGAAATACATATAGAATATTCTTCGAAGTTACAATATTTCAACACTTTGCAGCATTACTTCGATCTTCTTGATCATTTGTCGCAACACTTCGCTCTTCTCGATCCTTTGCAGCAGCACTTCGAACTTCTTAATCCTTTGCAGCCGCACTTCGATCTTCTTGATCCTTTGTCGCAACACTTCGATCTTCTTGATCCTTTGCAACAGCACATCGATCTTCTTAATCCTTTGCATCCGCACTTTGATCTTCTCGATCCTTTGTCGCAACACTTCGATCTTCTCAATCCTTTGCAGCAACACTTCGATCTTCTTGATCCTTTGCATCCGCACTTCGATCTTCTCGATCCTTTGTCGCAACACTACCTGCAATACACATGATCTCTTTGCGGGATGATCAATCCCTATCACTTTAGGACATACATCCAAGGATGATGCAATCCTCATCAGCCTACTCCCCTTTAATGAGGAGGGTCCATAGTATCGAATAGCTGGAAAAGAGATCAATCCCTATTACTTTAGGACATAAGTCCAAGGATGATGCAATCCTCATCAGCCTACTCCCCCTTAACGAGGAGGGTCCATAGTATCGACCAGTTGGATCGTCAGCAAATGAATGCAGAACCATATCGTCTACAACTGAATGTAGATCTCGTTTGCAGATGAATGCAGGACCTATCGTCTGCCACTGAATGCAAGACTCAACGTAGACCATCCTCAGCTTGTTAAGGCTAGGACCACTCCAAGTGAGTGTTATACTATGACATCTACATATGAAAGTAGAAACACTCTCCATGCGAGTGTATCGTCTGCAACTGCAAATCTCGTCTGCAACTGCAAATCTCGTCTGCAACTGAATGTAGGACCTGTCATCCGTAAGGACTCATAGTAGAGCATCCTCAGCTTTAAAGCTAGGACCAATCCCAAGCGAGTGTTATTCTACTGCATATACAAATGAATGTAGGTACACTCTCCATGCAAGAGTAATGTCTGCAACTGTAAATCTCGTCCGCACCTAAATGCAGGACCTGTTGTCCATAAGGACTCATCGTAGAGCATCCTCAGCTTTAAAGCTAGGACCACTCCCAAGCGAGTGTTATTCTACAACATCTACAAATGAATGCAGGTACACTCTCCATGCAAGAGTATTGTCTGCAGGACCATCCTTAGCTGGTAAGAGCTAGGACCACTCTCAAGAGCAAAGTGTTATTGTCTGAAAGGCCATCCTCAAAAGAGGATACTATCGTCCACAAGTGAATGTTGGACCTCATCAGCATCTGCAGGCGCACTTGGCCTCTTTTGTACTGGAGCATCACTGTCATCCCATCATCAATCACAGTCTTATCATCACTCCCCCTTTCCAGGGAGGATCCATATCATCAACATGCTCCCCCTTTTCCTGAGAAGGGTTCGTATCATGATCGTTCCTTCATGTAAGGAAGGTTTGTAACATCATCGTCACTGTTCCTCCCTACGAGGAATGTCTTCAGCATCATCATCACTATTCCTCGCGAGAAAGGATCTATATCATCATCAATGTTCCTCCCTACGAGGAAAGTCTTCAGCATCATCATCATTGTTCCTCCTTGCGAGGAAGGATCTATATCATCATCACTGTTCCTCCTTGCAAGGAAAGTCTTCAGCGTCATCATCATTGTTCCTCCTTGCGAGGAAGCATCTATATCATCATCATTATTCCTCCTTGCGAGGAAATTCTTCAGCATCATCATCATTATTCCTCCTTACGAGAAAGGATCTCTATCACCATCATTGTTCTTCCTTGTGAGGAAAGTCTTTCTGGACTACACCAAGCTTGTCACGGAAGTATTCAAACTTTACTCGAGATAGAGGCTTGGTCAACACATCAGCAACTTGCTAATCGATACTCACATACTGGATTTTTATAGCTCTCTTATGTACCATATCCCTTATGTAAAAATATCGGATTTCTATGTGCTTTGATTTATCATGGAACACAAGATTGTATGTCATCTTTATACAACTCTAGTTGTCACATAGAATCACTGTGGTATCCAACTCCAGATCAATTAGACCTGACATCAGCTTTCTAAGCCATATGGCTTCACAAATAGTGGAGCAAGCTACTGGGTACTCTACTTCAGCCGTGTTGAGAGCAACACTAGACTGTTTCTTGCTAAACCATGAGATCGTGGCGGATTCCAGACAATAACATCCACCTGAGGTGCTCTTTCTGTCTGCAGCACTTCCTACCTAATATGAATCCGTAGATCCATACAATCTGTAGTCATGATCTCTATCATAGTATAGTCCAAAGTATGTTGTACCTTTCAGGCACCTCATCACATGCTTTGCAGCTATTAGGTGAACATATCTAGGCTTAACTAGATACTAACTCAGGGTGTCCATAGCAAAGCATATATCTGGCCTGGTATTCATCAAATACATCAATGACCCAATAATGTGTCTGTACCGAGTCATATCCACTAACTCTGATGATTCATCAGATAACAGCTTCAGGTTGGTATCCATGGGTGTGGCCATGGCTTTTCAATCCAACATATTAAATCTTCTTAAGATTTCCACAGCATACTTTGCGAAGCCGCATTGCTTCACTACAAGCTGAACATGCTACACTGTACTCAGACTCTTCATGAGATCATACTCGATCCCAAACATCTTGAGGTGCTCTTTCTGTCCTCAACACTTCCTCTTTGCATCTATAGTGAGTTCATCCTGTCAGGTCATTGACATATCCCAGTCTTCTGCATTCAACCTTAAAGGTTGGAACCCACTTTAGTCTTGGTAAAGCCTTATTCCATCAAGAAGTTGTGCATCCTGTCATACCATGTCGAACTCAGAGATCTTCTGCAGTCACTCCCCCTGAAGCGGAGCATCATCCTCCCTTTACATGTTGTACTCTATGTATCGAAACATTCTGTACTGGAGTGACAGGTAGCATCCTCTGCTACTGATCTTCTATGTATCCATCTCAGGTTACTAGATACCAAGATCCTTTTATCTTGAACTTTGTTGAAAAGTTCCTCTTGCACCCATCTGTGAGCTTGTTGTCTTCTATAGGTTTCCATCTTCAACCTCATAGCAAAGGTTAAGATATTCATCACTCTAGGTGATCTTCAAGCTCCTCATGTAACTAGATGTGCTTATCTATGGGTGCCTTCTGAGCTCGTACAAAGTCTTTTCTGCACATGTGGTACTTTGCTTGATATATACTTCTGCTCCACTAGAGAAGTGTGTTGTGCCATAATCTACTCCCTCTTTCTGAGACAAACCACGGACCTTGTTTTGTATACTTGATATTGTAGATCCACATGGAAGACACTAGGGACTTCCCTTTAGGTCTCAGAACCATATCCTAGACATCATTCCCCATGATCAACTGGTACTCTTTGATCATAGCTTCTTCCATAGCTGGAAGGGTCTGCATCAATGATGTCACTCAACCGTGCCACATAACTAGAGTGTATCTGAGGCTTCTTACTTTAGTTGGAAGTCCCGTCATACTTTTCTTGCCCAAGGTGGTCTTCATCTCTCGAGGTGGATCTACCGCTCTCTTATATTGTTCTGAAGCTCTTTCTTCCGTCACGATGTCTATGACCCTGGGAACTTCAGGTTCATCTTTATGTATGTTTATTGGAGTGAATCTTGAACTATCATCACTTGTTCTTCAGAACAAGTCTCGTCCTTCTTTTCTTGTAGGCGATTGTACGGGATCTTTCCTACAAGTCAAATGCACCAGTTGCATCATTTCATAAGACATACTCATCATGACAGATTCTTATGCATAAAGATATAATCATGCAACTATTTTAGCCAATACAACATTCATCCATATCCTATATGGAAACTTTCTAGATTCCTTCCATCTCTACCACAACATCATTGAGATTGTGCACTAATCCCAATATGTCAGCAAAGAGGTTTCGTTTAGATAAGTAGCAATGGAGTGTTGTATAGCACCATGGGCTACTTACCCATAACATGCATATTAGTAGTATACTTTCATTAATACAACCATTCTATCATGCATAATACATTTCCTTGAACACAACTAGATAATGACAATTCAAATACTATCTTTTGTTTGTTTGATAGACTCCTTCTTGGTCCTTATGTCCTGGATCCTTCTACTGATTTTGGGAACCTGTGTACTGGTTTTGAGTGTCACTTATCCAAATACTGAAATGGATAAGAGTATGATCTTTGCCTTCACCAGTAGAATTCACATTCCTTATCACTTGAGGAATCTTCAGCGGTGTGAGCACGATGTCTTTATTTGACTTCTTCAAGTTGTTCTTTGATTTAAGAAATCCTTGTGAAGTGGAACTGCATGGTCTCTGAGTTCTGTATCTTCACATTCTTCAGCTGGTTCCTCAATGTCATATTTCTGTTGATATTCTTTCCTTCATACAGGCTAGTCATTGTACCGAATATATCCTTGGGAGTCTACAAGGATGATACATGTGAGATCCAATGGAGGCGGAAATAATCTTCTTGGCTTTGACTAAATCCTTCTTGTGCTTTGTCTTCATCTCCCTCTGGATTTGTGGCTTCTTCTTTGATATAGTTCTCCAAGTCATGCTTCTTCAGGTATGAGAAGCACTCTAGACTTCCATGCTCGGAGGTTTTCAGAGAACAAGTTTGGTACTGTTTGTCATTATGATAAAAATGAGAACCTCAAACGAAAATAGAGAGGATAGCACTTAACAATGAGATTGCTTCAACTTGATGCTTGCTTGAAAGCTTTTCTGGAATACTGCTTCTGGTGGACCTAGGGTTTGACAGAGAAACCCTAATTTTTTAACTGAGGTATCTTTCAGATCTAATTGGATAGAAAGATGCACTTCCTCAAGGCGAGATGAGCAGCATACTCATTTTCCCAAAACTGTGAACAAAACTGCAAAATATCTGATGCCCTAGTTTTCTTCAATTTCTTCCTTGGAATTGCCTGATCTTGTTTTTTCTATATCTCTGAAATTCCTGCTCCTCTGGGTCTGAAACTTCGTATTGAGGTAGCCTGGTCTGTCTACTTTCTAACCCCACAAGTTAGAGCAGTATTGGTTTCACCAAGTGGGGCTTATGCGAAGTTTCCCAAGGTGACTTATTTCAGTATTGTTCATAATAGCAAACTTGTATAGACTGCCACGTGTCACTGTTTCACCTTCGGGGTCTGAAACTTTTACCACAGAAACTACAGTCTGTTCCCTATCTGCAACATCTTGTAAAATTTCATTTGGAACTTCCTAGCCCGAGATATAGAAATTCTCCCTACGTCACCTATTTAAGGCTGAATTCTGGGAGGGGCTAGAACCCTGAGTTGGAGGAATTGGATCTCCTAGATTATAGCGAATATGAGGCTGAAACGTTTACACACGGTACATCAAGACTTCATCTTCGGCCTGTCAAAGTTTCAGCTCCTGAGCCTTCTCCAATCTCGAGTTATAGCGAAAGTCCCAACATGACTAGTTTTTGTCTTCTAGGGTTTTCAAGCATGAAATCCTAATCTTCACTAGTTGTAGCTGTAGTAGTGTTTCGGCTGCACAAAGACTTGTTTTAGGGTAGCCCTGATACCATGTTAAGTTTTTAATGGTTATACAAGATCTAATAACATTTAGCCTCATAACATCATAACCATATGCAAAAGGATCACTGAAAGATAGACAAGCTTAGCCACACAAAAGAACACAGAGATTTATCCTGGGAAACCCTCATAGGGAAGAAAACCCAACAACATTTCCTCTATATAGATGTATCAAAAGTACAATGACAAGACCCCAAACAAGTGCTCTTTCCCCCAGCAGCTATATCTCTCTTTCTCTCCCATGCGCTATACACAAGTAAGTGTGTGCTCAACTGAAGAACACAACTCCTCTATTTATACTCTTTATGTCACTTGACTTTTAACCTAACAAGTTGACCCCACTTAACTGACTGGGCCGACTTTTGGGGCTGACTTCACCTCAGAAGACTCAAAACAGTATTATATTATTTTCATTAGGGTACTATTGACCCGACTTACAATGGAGGTTATACCTCATGACTCTATGATGACCAAATACAATAGTAACATCCCGACGGATGAATAAGACATCTCCCTTGGGGTACATCAGTAAAATACATTTAGAATATTCTTCGAAGTTACAATATTTCAACAAGAGAGAGCTGCAATTTTTCTCAAGTCGGCACGAATCCCAAGGAGAAAAAAATTTATCAAGAGGGCAAGAATCCTTGGAGTTGGGCACGTTTCCCAAGGCATTTATTGTTGTTGTATCGTACAGTACCGTACAGTTTGTATAGTACCTGCTGGGCACATTTTTCGAGGGTCATACAAGGTACGAACTGCTGGGCACGCATTTCGAGGCCTGTTGGACAAAAAAATCGAGGCAGGTTGTGTGGAGGTCGTACAGTCAGCTGGGCACGTTTTTCGAGATGGGCACAGAAATCGAGGCACTGGTACTGTTATTTAATGCTGTCATAAATGTTGTTGTAAATTAATTTTCTGCCTGATAAATGCTGCAATAAAATTTCTCTTGGACTAGTTTTCGACAGGGTGGGGTTTTTCGAGGGTCACATTGACCAAATTTCTGCTCTTTTATGGGTTTATCAGTCTGTTGTTTTTTATTGTGATTTGCCGTTGCTACGGACTTAGTTTCAGTATTTCAGCTTGTTGGGTTATTGATTTAAATGCATGTGAGGTGTTTTTATTAATGACAAGTTTTAAGTCTGAAATTTGGGTAAACTAAATGTTTGACAGGAGTCTGAAATTTTTGTCAATATTTCTACAATATTCTCCTTAAATTTAGATGTAATAATACTTCTAATATTATCACTATTCGACAAACTCACCTCTTCCTTGACTCCCCAATGATTTAGCCAAGACTTGGCATCTTTATGCCAACCTCACTTATGCTGCAGGTGGTTTTGACTGGAGTGCCGACCTCGCTGAAATTATATTAAAGTTACTCATAAATTTATATATTACAATTTATAAATATATATTAAAAACTAAAGTTATAAATTATAACTTATAAATTTATATATATTCATAAAATGCCCTTATTAAAATGTAATAAAAAAAATTATATAAGCATATGCTATATTAGAAATTTATATGTAAATTATATATATATTTACTTTTTATATAGTTTTTATTTTTTTAAATTATAAAATATATTTATATTGTTTATACCTGCCATTCCCCACCATATCCAGATTCTGGCTTTTCAAAAATCAAAAGGATTTGAATCTGATTCTAAATCTTAGTTTAAAAATATATTTGCATAAAGCAGTAGTCTAGTCTCTAAACATGCTATGATTTGGACCTTTCCCGGGCATATTTTTACAACCACTTCTGCCTAAAATCTAGTCTAAAATTGAGAAGAGTTGCTGGAATTGCAAATATAAATTGTTGAGATTGCATAATCCAAGTGAAATAGGGGTATTTGAGGGCATTGAATCCATTAATGCATTCAAAAATACAATTTCAATAATGAAAAAGTGAAATTTGACCTACAATTGTATCGTCAGATTCCAGTGATGATAGCTGGAAACAGTCCAAATCGTATAACGTTTAGCCTACTTAGCATATATATCACCTTCACTTATAGTTATGTTTCTCTAAGTACTAAAAGAGTAAGAAGCATGTTTATGCTTGGAACTTGTAACCTATAATTTTATCCAAGTGAAATAATCCTAAACAGGTTGCATAATTCACATTAATAGTAAGCTGCAATAGATTGGAAACATCTTCTGCTCCTAATATTGCCAATCAAAGAATTACCCCTTGTACATCATGAGTATCGTTGGTGCATTTCTCACTTCAAAGGCAGTATAAAAACATAGTGACCTTTATGCATTTGAAACTCAGTTCTTCGTACATCCTTTGTTTTAATGTATATCTGACAACGTCCAAAGTCAGACCTCTGGTCTTACTTTATTAAGTATGCTTTCTCCATGCAAATTGCCTCATAGCTTATCCAATATGGGAGTCGGTTATCTATTTTTCATTATAATTTTGTTTAGTGCATGATAATCTGTGCAAGGTTAAAACGACCCATCCTATTTACATAGTACGAAGAGATATATAAAGGCTTTTGACAATGGTGACTAACCCCAGTTCTAGCAGTTCTTATCATATTCCTTCCATTTCCAACCTCAAGATATTGTTGAAATACTGAATCAATCTAGGCATAGCCTTTACAAACCAATCGAGCCTTGTTTCTGATCACCAGTCCATCTTCATTCATTTTGTTTTTGAAAACCCACTTTGTGCCGATCACATTCTTGTTGCTTGATCTAGGAACAAGTTCCCATGTTTCATTCTTCTCAATTTGATTTAATTCTTCTTCCATTGCTTTGACCCACTGCTCATCTGTATTGGCCTTTGCAAAATTTCCTGGTTCAGTTGTAGACAATAGAGAGAAGTGTACCTATTCATTTCTTCCGGATAGTCTTCTTCTAGTTCCTATTTCGACATCCTTATCACCAATAATTTGATCTAATGGATGATTCTTCTGGCACCTGTTCTTAGGTATCTGTTGATCCTTCTATTCTTCTTGTTCCACAGTTGGTTGATTATGTTCTTTACCTTCCGAGGGTAGTTCTTCATCTAGTTGTTCTTCCATTTTAATTTTCTTCATTTATTTCTGATCGAAAACTTCCTCTTCTTCATCGCCTAATTCTTCTGAGTCTTCTCTAGATGATGTTAGTCTGCCCTCATCTATCTTCACATTGATACTTTCGATCACCTTGTCTAATCTTAAATTGTAGCATTTGTAAGCTTTCCTTTTGGATGAACATCCAATGAAAATGCCTTCATCTACTTGAGAGTCAAATTTTCCAATCTTCTTATCTTCTCTTTTGATGTAGCACTTGCTTCCAAAAATTCTGAAGTGCCGTACATCTGTTGCTCTTCCTGTCCATAGCTCGCAGGGAGTTTTATCATTTTTGCTTCAAAGTAATCCTTTGTTCAAGATGTGTACTGTTGTATGAACTACGTGTCCCCAAAATTTGTCATTCAACTTGGATTCATTCAACATGGTTCAAGCCATTTCCATTACTGATCTATTCTTTCTTTCTGCAACTCCATTTTGCTGAGGTGTTCTGGCTACTGAAAATTGTCTCTTTATTCCATGCTCTTCACAGTACTTGTTAAATTCATCTGAAGTGAATTCTCCACCATTGTCAAATCTGAGACACTTGATACGTGACCCTATTTCATTCTCGACCAGTTCCTTGAATGTTTTGAAACATACAAAAGCTTTTGACTTCCTGTTGAGAAGATATACCCATGTCATCCTAGTATAGTCATCAATAAGTAGCAAAAAATATTTTTCACCATTCAGTCCTTTGCTCTTGGTTGGTCCACATAGGTTAGTGTAAACGGGCTCCAAAGGTTTTGTAGAAGAATGCTCCTTTGTCTTGAAATGTACTCTAGTTTATTTGCCATGTTGACATTGTTTACATACAGAGTTAGCGGCCTTTTTAACTTCCGGCATATTCAATATTGCTTGGTTTTTGTATACTTGTGCAACTTGTCAAAATGTAAATGCCCCATTCTTCTGTGCCAAAGCCAGCTTTCATCTTCTTTTCCCAAGAGACATTTCTTGGACTCAATCTCATCCAACACATATATGTTGTTGGGAGTCCTAGTGGTTGTGGCTACTAACTTTCCTGATACTTGCTGTTGTCCGCCAATTGCACCCCAATAGCAGAAACTTTCCGAAAGTTGTCTCCTCACTTAGGAAAATTGGAGAGGTGTGACCTTGGGGGCAAGCACAGAGCCGAGTACTGTCACCTACTCCTAGCTCCTCCGTTTAGGCTAACTCCTAACGAAGTCAAGGGGGGTAATCCCTAACAAAGAGTTTTCTATGGCTCAATGTTGTTAAAGTGTTTTAATGGTTACGAATGGGGATGGGTGTCGTTTAGGAGCTATTGTGATTAGAAATGATTAAAATTATGAATTTCAAGCACAAGAAAAAGCAATCCATGTTGCTGTCACGAGAATTAAAAGATAAACAATAATTCAAGACTTTATGAAATAAAGATGCATTCACAGATGAAGATTTAAATATGCCAAAGACAAGTGATTCAGATATAACAATCACGCATAGATTAAAAGATCAGTGCCTTTATGGAGTCAACGCTCTGCAATGCCTTAAGAAATAAACAAGTCCTGAAATAAAGCTAGTGGATGTAACATTGTGCAAGTGCTCTTGGTATATTTTAAGGATTTTAAGTGATCTTGCTTATGGTGTCAGCGAAGGGTTTTCAAGAGCCGGGAAAATGTTCCAAGTTTAATTTGTTGGAGACATAACGGCCCGCCCAATATCCCAGGCTGGTATCGCGAAGATTTACCAGCTAGCTGAGAAGCTTAGACAACGGAGAGTTCCGACGCCTCTACTAAGAAGAACTTAGAAAATTTTCTACAATGCCGGTGCGTTGGTTATGGGTTTAAGTTTTATTATGTTTCTCTTGTGCAAACTTAGCAAGTCCGTTCACCGTTCTTAGTACGAACCCAACCCGAAAGTCGGCAGAGCATACTAGGTGAAGGATGATCAACGAAGTTAATTAATTATGGAGAAGTGAGTTGCAAATTTTAATTAAGCAGATTAATTAAAACTCTCCGACAGAGAGCGCTCTTAACCTTGTCTTATGACAAAGGTTCAAAAGACTTAGCTAATCTAAATGCCTAATGCAAGGGAATGCAAGTCTAACTATGCTCTCCAATAGAGAGTGCTCTTGACTTGGGTTATTGCAAGTTTAAGAAGCTTAGTTAATTAATTAATTAAAATTAAAAGAAAAATAAAGAACTAAACTACCCAAGAGTCTCGTTCAGGTTTTTTAGGCCCTAATCAGGAAAGCATGGGGGTAAGTAACCAATCAAATAAAACAAAAAGCAACTCTTTGATAGAGAGCACTCTTGATCCACCTTATGGCGAGATTCAAGAGATTTTGATCATTTTTAGGGTTTTGCAATATTATATCAAAAAAGTAAACAAAACTAAAACTAGCTAAGTGAATAAATAAGGAAATTTTTTAATCTTTTCTATTTTATGCAAGATGAACCTTTCAGAAATAAACTATCTAACCTCAATGAAAAACACAACTCTAACAATTTGAAACTATTCTATCCTACTCTTAGCAAATTATGAAACAAAGCATGAAAATGAGGAGATGATATAAGCTTCCCCCAAATGGGGGAAGAGGGGTGTGGGAGCCGTAATCCCACTTGCTCTTTATTAATTTGTTTACAATGCTTTCCTTTGCTACCTTTTTTGCTTCTTTTCTTATTCCTGGAAGGCCTTTGGAGCAATCTGCAGAAGGGGGAAAGAAGAAGAGGGAATTTATGGGTTCTTTGAGGCTTGACTCTTCAGAATTTCGCAAGCATTTCCGATGTACCTGTCACAGAAGTAAAAACCAGCACACATATATTGTTAAAAGATGGTAGGAAAGACAATGCAAAAATAAAAAAAATTTGGAAAAATGTTTATACTTAGAAAATTTTGAACATTCACATGCAAAGCATAAATTTTCCCTAGATCTAATGAAAGAAACTAGATCTAGCAAAAGCCCTAAAAACAGATCTGAATAATGAGTATTGAAACTTGGATCTATTTCATGAGCAAATGCAAAAATTTAGAAAAAAAAAAGGTAGAGATAGAAGTTTGAAGATGGAGCTTTGGAGTAAGATCTCCCTATGTTTTTTCTTTTTGGACAAAGCCCAACTTTGTAGATCCTGAAAGACAACAGTGTTAGAAAGTTCTTATGATGATGGAGATGAGACTGATGCAACTGAGCTCGCACCGTTCTCCAAACGACAAGATCTGCTAAGACAATCAAACTCGAAACCCAGTGAGATCAAACAAAATAACTAGTATGCTATGAATATTAAACCATGATCAATACTTCATATAATTGAATACTTGTACTCATCTAGGTTAAGATAAACTTTGCATAATAATCCAAATTGACAGCTGCAAATGGAAGATCTTATGTTCTAACAATAGACTTCTAAAGCTAGTTATTTGATTCACCATATGAGTAACAAATTGAAAACAAGGAAAAAAATCACCTCATAAGAGAAACATCCACCAATGAAAAAACAATCCCATAGACCTCCAAAGTCGAAAAGCTTTATTCAATAAAATAATGATTACAATTTTTGCAAAGTTTCTATGCCCAAAAGTCCATCCCAATAGAGCTAAAGGAGCCTCTATTTATACAATGAAATAAGACCCAAAACCCTAATCACCACACCACGCATGGAGGGTGCTGTTATCACATATATAGTAGCAAGGCTACCATATTCTATTTTTCAGACACAGTACATTTTTCAGCCAGATCTCTTACATATGAGATGCTGAGATGAGCAGTTTTGACGGATCATTATTGTATTGGTGGACTATTGTACTCTCCCATGTCAGCACTGAGTCTCAGGACACTCAGATTTGAGGACTGATGTAGCCATTTAGTCATTACAGAGCAGTTATTGATGCCCAGTTTTATATCAGTGCTTTCTCATTGGACAGATGATGTTTCAAATGGATTGTATTGTATGATTATGACTCGGCTTTTTATACTGTGTTAAGTTTATCATTAATCTTATACTCATCTTTGTGACATGTATTAACATGTAGTGTCATGATCTGGCGGTCATAATAATATGGACTTGGATGTATTTGTATTTATGTATTGATGTCTCTACTCTGACTTTGAAGTTCTCGATCTATACTCATTGGTTTTACCCTCCCTAGGGAGAATAGAGGTAGTCATTCCCACCGTTGTTTTGGCTTGCTAGTGTTGGCTTCATCATTCATTGTCTCCACCCATCCATTACCTTCCAGTTTAGTTTTCAACCCGACTAACTTCTTGACTTATGGCATGGAGGACCTTTTCCCCCCGCTAGAACCTTTGTTGGACAAGCCTCCCTATTTATAGTTTGTCTTGGCTCTGAGCTGGTGACAAAACTTGCCTTTGTTGAGTTGGAGTGTATGCCTAAATCATTCTAGTCGGTTGTCCCGATGTTTGGCACTGTGCAAAACTCCCCCTAGTCACTTGAGATGCTGTTGGCTAAAACTGAAAGCTCATGTACTATTTATATTGGAAATGTTTATATGTGCCCATGGAAAATGAAAATGCTAAAGTTGTGTTTCTTAACATATGTTAAAAAGGGCAGGAGCAATGAAATGCTAAAATACCCCTTGAAGGGTATAAGAAAAGGTCCAAAAAAGCAATGGTTAAAAATATGTTATATCCAAATATTGCTAACCTTATAAAATAAATATGTCCCGGTTGAAAACTGCGATTAGCTGTGCTTTTAAGCACTGGTGAAGTCCTAAAGGGTCATATAGGCCAAAAAGGCCATGGAAATAAAATTGATGATCCAATTGGATCAAGCTTGATGTAGTCATGATGCCTAAGTTGAATAAGCACTCTCTAAACAACTCAACCATTTGTGAGGCACTGCCATTCCCCGTGTTGTTGTTTGTCCAGCATTGGCTATAGTGACTATTCCCTTTCCATATCCAAAGTGTCATGATGTTAAATAGGAAGTAATCATTTTCCTTAGCCTTGTCAATTTCATCCTTCACCCTTCACTAGCAAATTGACTACAACTATGAAGTGAGTATAGTCCTGAAAGTCTAAGTCTGAGTAATAATGAATAAAGCCTTATATATGTATTGGTTGATGTATCGCCAGTGAAATGACTGCTACTTGTTGTGATTGTTGCTTGAATGAGTTGTAGAGCATGTTTTAGCCTTATAACACTTGGAGTAGATGGATGATAGTCTGAGTTATTATTGGTGTCTAATCATTTACAGATGGTTATATTGTTTATTGGATATGGTTGATGATCAGGTAGAGACCTGAGAGGGGTATGAGTATACACCCTAGATGGATTTGGACTCTCTGAGTCTAATGAGATAGTTTATTTTCAGCTCTGGGCACTTGCAGAAATGATCAGGCTCATTTTACCTTTCTGATGCAGTTTTGAATGTGTCTAAGCAGGGAGATGTTTCAGTTGGATCTCCTAGGGCATTGTATGGGCATAGGGGGTGCAGCCACTTGTTTGTACCATAGTACCCCCATCCCAGAGAGCCTGGTGGGCTCAGTTTGACAATGCAGGCACCCTAGGAGGCTGTTTTGGCAGGTTCACGTTTCCCGAGGCAGATACAAAAATGATTAAATGGATATTGAAGAAATCAATTTGGGCTACTGAGGCAAGGAAATGACATGGGATGAGTCATAATGATGAGAGTGATGTCCTCCGCACCTTCTCCAACAGTTGCAGCACCTGGTTAGGCCCACGCCTATTTTTTGGGCATTTTATATTATTTTATGGAGCTTTTGGGAGGCTCACGATTTCCTCAAGGAGGCACAAAGTCAAAGAATTAAAATATTTTATTATTTTATTGTGCCATGGGGACACCCAGAGGGAGTTAGTCAACACTCCATGGACCCACCATGTGCTTCATTTATTTATTGTTGAGTGGGGTACCCTCTTTATGGGTGATTTAGTCCACTTTGGTACTTTATGGTTATATTGATCCATGTATTGTATGTTGAGCTCATCTCAACCATTGACTAGATTATTTTATCTTTTAATCTTAGCCACTCGTTTTGAAAGTGGTTAGGATTCAATTATGATTGTGGTTCTCTCATTTCTATTTAAAGGAGAGAGCTTCTCATTTGTAAGGGGTATTTGGCTCTTGGATCTGAATAATATAAAGATTTCTCTGTGGATATTTTCTGGATCTGCTTTGCATCTGATAGTCTTCTACTTCCTAACATTGTGGAAATTCATGTGAGATCTATATTTTTCTGCTATCATTGTTTTGTCTACAAAAAGGCGTTTTGGCTTGAGCATTTTTGCAGGGGGACCTCAACTCGTTCAGTTTTCTTCGTCTTGGATCAGGGGGTTTTCATTAGTTCCACTGTGATCTATGATTACTTCTTTTTACTTTCCTGTAGCACTTGGTTTCTTTATCTTGTCTTAGCAAATCTGATAGTGTTAACATTTGCTCATGCAGGGTAGGGGGTGCATTGGTGGCTTGGAGCTTACATCTATCATAGAAATCACTTGGATCTTCCAGAATTGATCGGGATACCAAAGATCATCACTGTTAAGACTTCTACAAGCATTTCCAGGTACGATCCAACATGTAACTCTCTTCTCTTTAACAGATTTGAATTCATTGTACCTGCTTTTCCTTCCATTTTTCTGAAAACTCCTAAAATACTAAAAACCCTAAAAAGTACTACAACTGGAAACCATCCGATCTTTGGCCAAACCACTTCTGGGTTTCATAGATCAGGCCTCCCCTTCACTGAAACTACTACAACGCTGGTCAAATTCCTACAGGTTTGACCTAGATCTGATTTTTAGCCTGAAAACTACATAACCCCCCACTGAAAATTTGACCTGCTAGGGTTTTGACTTTTTTTCTTCTTCTGATTTCTGACTTCATAGACTGATAGATCGGGTCCCACACAGTCCAAATCACCCTCAATATTGTCCAGATTCATGGCGGTTTGACCTAGATCTGAGTTTTAGACTGAAAACAGCCCTAGCGCCTTCACTGAAAACTGGACTTTTCTGGAGTTTACTTTTTCTGAAATCTGACAGGCTAGGCTGATAGATCAGAGCTTAAACACTCCAGAACACCCCCATTGTTGAGCTAGTTCCTGCCAGGTTGCTCTAGATCTAAAGAACTGACTTTCAGCCTCCTAGCCCCCCTCATCAAATTTTGACTTTTTCAAATCTGATCTTTCCTGAAATTTTTTGACTAGGATTTGTAGATCAGGCCATCTTGATCTCATTTCCCCTCCAACGCTGAGCTGATAGTCTCCTGGTGGCTCTAGATCTACAAATCTGCCTCTCCAAACCCTAGCGCTAGCCCTCCTGCTGATTTTCCTGTAACCTAAATCTTCCAGGCCAAATCCTTTTCTGGGTCCATAGATCAGGGCATATCCCAGGTGGGTTCACTAAAACGTTGTGCTGATACTGACTCCATTGCCCAATGCACGAAAGGCACTGATCTCCTATCTCTAGCGCTAGCCCTAAATTGACCTTACTCCCATTCTCTTTGCCAACATTCATTGATAACTCAAGTTACTTATCTTTTTGTTGAGGCCTGGAAAATCGTAGGCAACAACAGTAAGGGATTCTCCCCAGTCAACATTCCCAACTAGCCCGTGACTGTTTGGTGTGGGGAATCCGTCCGGTTTGCGGTCCGGCTACCGTAGGTCAAGCAACAAAAACAGAAGGTTTTACCGGTTGCGGCCCAGTCCACCGTGTATATTTTTGTATTTTTTGACTTAATGTATGAGATGCACGTGCCTAACTAAATGCAGGGTGATCAGTATGCAGGGAGCAGTCACAACGTGATGCACAGGTTCTTACCTCTCGTCTTAGCGCTCACAAGCATCTAAATCATACAAACAGTAGTAAAATAAAACTAACTAAACTATCTCTAGAGAGCTGGATTAATTCATGAGTAATGCAATACTGTTCAGGTGTTATGGCAAATCACAGATAGCTGTTCTTATAACCAAACATATAAACAGAAGTAAAAGTATACATGACAAGATAGCTCATCCACAATTAAAACATCCCATTACTCATAGTGGAAGAACACCATAAAAATAGTGAAGAATCTTCAGACAAGAACATAGGTTCAAGAAATTAGAACACTCTTACAGCTAATGAGACACAGCTGAAAACGAAATAGTTCACATTCAACATTGCTCATTTAAACGCATTGATCCATTCCACATAGCACTTTCTCCAACAGGTAAAGTTTTCACTTTCTGGTTTGTAAAACGAAATAGTTCCTCTTACAAGCAAAAGGTCTACAAGTTTGCCAGGGAAAAAGCCCTTTCTAAGTTCTACTTTGAAATATTTAAACTACCACGGCTGACCGCTTGGGCTGCCCCCAAACGTATGACCTTTCAGTTCCCCAACGCTTCATATTCTTCTATCTTTTCTGCGCATGCTCATGATTGGCTGGGTAACTGCCGGACCTTTCCGAGCTGCTCCTTTGTCACCATCCATTTTGTCTTCTCCTTCATTTGTTCTTCTTGAGATCCTGCTATTTTCGGCTCTAACGACACCAAACGGCCCGTTATGCCTTCATGCCGCGGTAGTCGGAAAACGTCTTTTTAGTCCACCTGCAATTCAACAAAGTGTATCACTAAAAACAAACCAGCAAATTATACCAACTGAAACGGCCAACCCAAAAGGAATGGCCAGGTGCACCACCATTATTAGAATTTTATCAAACGCCGACACCACTATTTTGTTTATCCACGGGTTTGCACAAAACTACCAATGACAGGAAACGAGGACTCATCGGTCGCTCAGAGTGATGGCATCGGAAGATAAAAATCTCACCCCAGGTGCAACGGCGGAAGAGAACGAGGTCACGGACAAGCGACTGAAGGGCGGGAAAAACGCAATCGAAAATCGGAAGGGTAACCACATCGGAAGCCAAACAACTTTCCCAGCCGCAATGGCGGAAGAGACAAGGGCTAGCGACATCCGAAACGCGGGCGGGAAAACTCTCAATCGAAAGTCGGAAGGTATTAGCATCGGGCGAGAAAAGGCTTTCCAAGCCGCAACGACGGAAAAGGAAAGGTTACGGGGAAGCGACTAAAAGGCTGATGCATCGACTGGTGGGGGGCTTTAGACTTCGGAGGCTTAGCTACTTTAGGAGCCACAACGGCGGAAGGGAAACGGCTACGACTTCCGATTAAACAAAAACGACGCCTACTCAATCGAAAAAAAGAAAAAAAAAAGTGTCCAGAGAGTTTTAAAAATCAACGGTCAAAATACATCTCACCTCCGAAACAGTGGCTTTTCACAGATTCATCAGCAAAACCAAACTCACATTCGGCGATCCAAACAACTTCAAACACACGCAACCTCCGAAAACAGGCCGAGAGTCATTCTTTAAAAAATCATCCAACATTGAAGCACAACCAAAAGGTTCAAAGGATCCAACGATTAAAAACAACGCTAAATCATGAGGAGGGGCCCAAAATTTAAGAAAATTGGGGAGAACGGTTGCAGCCACAACAATTGGTGATCACCTGGTGAACCTAGATCTCTGGGCGATTGTTCTTTGAGTGACAGACTGTTTAACAATAAATGCATCTATTGAATTCTTCCAGTTATCCGGATTTCTCAAATGATAGAAGTGTGTACCTTTAATCATTGATGATAGTCCAATTTGGGAGAGTGGAAACCATGATTTTCAAGTCCAGATAACTCTGTTGAGGCCAAAGGATGAGTTTCATTATTACTTTTGTCTTCAGGTAGCAGATAGCTTGGACACCACAGGGTTGTAGCATATGGTAAACAGAAATATTCGTTTGTTCCTCATTCCCATGCCACTTTAGCACTTTTTGTGCTTCTGGACTTTTGTCCCTTTTTATATGAGTCCTCCTGCATACCTTTCTTACTGAATTTTAATTCAGGATCCTCTATCCCATAGTGTCCTTTTGTGTGAGCGGTGTACTTCATGTTTCAGCTCACGGACGGAGAGGATCTTTCGGCAATTTAGTACTTATAATTCAGTATCTGCTTTGATGTATGATGCTTTCACAGGAGTTCTTTTACTCTTATTTGCCTTTTGGGATTCGTTTCTTGGCATGGGATCATTTATATTTAATATACTGTTCACCTTGCTCCTTTCCATGGGTCCTCTGCTGTCGCTCCTTAGAACATCTTAAGTGTGACGTGGATGGAGCCTCAACATAGTATTCCAGACTCTTCGAATCCGGTTTATTTCACAGGGGTTAAGCAGGACTTCAATGCACACAGAGCTTATTCGAGAAAACTGCTAAACTAGAAGAAGTTCTTTTAGCAACACACAGTCTGACCCAAAACTGTTAATCATTCCCAAACATTTTGATGTTCTCCATGCAACCGCGGGTTCATTCCCTTTATTGGAATCAAGAAACACAAACTAAAACAAACTGAAAAACATGACTCAAAAGATAGCCAAACAGATTAATTATGTACAAGACAGAAGAACTCAAAGAAACTCAGGAAAAATAAGGCTTGAGAACCAAACCATTCACTGGTAAGTTCTCTTCCCATGCCTGTAGATCTTGCAACTTATAAGTAGAAGGGCCAAGCTTTGCTGCAATCTGAAAAAGGCCTACCCACAACTACTGGAATTTAGTGTGCTTTCCTTTCTCATCATGGGGGTGATCCCATTTGAGGACTAAGTCTCCTACTTCAAAGTCTTTTGTTCCAGCTTTATGTTTGTTGAACCATCTCTTTAGTAACTCCTGCTGTTGCTTAAAGCGTTCCCTGGCTTTAGATCTAGCCTCTTCTGCTTTCAGAAGATTGCATATCCTCATCTCCAAAACTTCATTCTCCGACCCTCTGGACTCTTGAGCTATTATGGAAGAGGGTAGCATGATGTTGGGGGGAAGAATGGCTTCTTTACCATACACAAGGGTATACGGTGACACTCCTATCGCAGACTTGGGGGTGACTCTATCGGCCCAAAGGGCGTTTGGTAGCGCTGAGTGCCAGCTCTTCTGGTTTTCTATCATAGTCTTCTTTAAAATCCTAATCAGATTTTTGTTAGTGGATTCAGCGAGGCCATTTCCTTGTGGATAGTAATTAGCAGAATAATGCAATTTTATCCCTTTATCATGAGCAAAAGCAGTTAATTTAATTGATGAAAAGTACGTAGCATTATCAAAAATTAACGAAACTGGAACTCCAAACCTGGTCATGATGTGATCCTGCAAGAAACTGATGACCTCGTCTTGATTTATCTTGCGCAGCGGAACTGCTTCGACCCAGCGAGTGAAATAATCGGTCGCGGTCAGAATGTACTTGTGTTGTAGGGAGGAATTTGGTTTTATTTCTCCAATGATATCCAACCCCCATTGCTCGAATGGTTCCGTGATCATCACAGGCTTTAGGGGTGCTGCTGCTTTAGGCTGTCTCCCACTACACCTTTGGCAAATATCACACTTCCTGACATGTGCGTGTGCATCTTTGAAGAGCGTAGGCCAATAGTAACCGGCTCTGAGGATTTTGTGGGCTGTAGTATCTCCTGAATAATGTCCCCCAGCAAGACCGTCATGCAATTCTGACATTACTTTCTTCGCATCTTTCTTTTCTAAGCATCTGAGAAGAACCCCATCATAATTCTTTCTGAATAATACTCCTTCAACAAGTTGATAGGAGGCTGATTTAAGACGCAGCGCTCTTCTTTGCTTGGAACTCCAATGTTCTGGCAACAGCCCTGCCTGCAGGTAATGCACGAGGTCTCTATACCAAGACTCAGGAGCTGTAAACAAAGAACATACCTCCATTACATGTAATTCGGCTTCATCTTCCCAGGCGTGTTCTTCATTTTTTTCATTTCCAGTCATCTGTTTGCACAACCCTTGTCCTTTAACTATAGACGCTGGCTTGAATTCGAGGTCGTACTATTGAAGAGCTGTTACCCAGTTGCCTCTTCTTTCTCCTAACTCCTTCTGTACAAGAAAAGACCTTACAGCTGGGTAGGGGACGATCACCTTGGTTCTATTTTTTAAAATATAAGGCCTGAATTGCTTTACTGCTTTGAATACAGCATAAGCTTGTTTATCGACAGCTGGGTAATTCAATTCGGCCCCCTGTAGACCAGTACTCATAAAGGATATTGGGAATTCATCCCCCCCATCTTCCTTTTGGGTGAGCACAGCTGCTAGTGAATCATCGGATGCAAAGGTATACAAGATAAAATCTTTGTCGAAATCTGGCCTTTTCGGGGAGGGTGCGTGTGCAACAGCAGTTTTGATTTTGATGAATGCGCTCTTTTCAATTTCAGTCCACTCGAATAGTGCATTTTGCTTTACCATCTGCTACAACGGCTTGACAATCTGAGCAAAACCAGGCACAAATCTTCGCACGAAGTTTATCGTTCCCATAAATGATTGCATCCCCTTTTTATTATGGGCCAAGGGGATTTGTTCAATAGCCTTAATTCTTTTTGGATCTATAGAGATTCCTTTCTTCGAAACTATGTGAACCAGCAACTTGCCCTCCGTGACAGCGAACACACACTTCTTAGGATTGAGTGAGATGCCATATTTCCAACAGCGTTCGAAAATTTACCTTAAGTGAAACGCGTGCTCTTCTCTTCTCTTCGAGAATATTGTAATATCGTCAAGGTATACTACAGCACTTCAGCCAATCAATCCACGGAAAGCTATGTCCATAGCCCTCTGAAATGTTGCTCCAGCATTTATAAGCCCAAAGGGCATTCTCCTGTAGGCAAAAGTTCCCCATTTGGTCCTGAACGTGGTCTTCAATCTGTCTTCTTCGGCTACTAATACTTGATTGTAGCCAGAGAAATCGTCTAATAACGAAAACAGTTCAGAACCTGAGACCATTTGCAGCAATTGCTCCATGGGTGGCACAGGATAGTTATCTTTGTTGGAACCGCGGTTTAGATTTCTGAAATCCACGCATAATCTTATTTCTCCAGATTTTTTTCTCACTGGTACCAGATTTGATACCCACTCCGAGTGTCTGACCTTAAAAATGATTCTAGCATCCAATAATTTCTTCACTTCACTTTGAATCAGCGGTTCCAATTTTGGATGCATTTTCCTTAAAGGTTGCTGATACTGCTTGATGTCGGCTTTGATGGGGACAACATGCTTAATGATGCTGGTCTCGTATGTTTTCATATCTTCGTATGTCCAGGCAAAAACATCTTTATATTGTCTAAATAGAGTGACAAACTTATCTCTTTCCGCTGGTGAACAACATTTGCCAAGGTTCACAAATTTAGGACTTGCCTCAGTCCCTAAATTTATCAGCTCGAACTGTAGAGATGAGCTATGAGTCTTCACGTTGGCTGGTCTTCTGAACTTTTCATTTAAATCGAACATTATTTCCAACGTTCTGACTCCTTTAGGGATGAAATTGTCATATTTCATCTCAGCCTGATGTTCTTCATCATCTATAATCGCCCCTTTGAACACCTCGTCATTTGTTAAGCATTCTATTATCTGCTGATCATCGTCGAACACTCGCAGGTTGGTGATCATATCCGACACTGAGGACCTGAAAAGCAATTCGACAGAGCATCGATTATTAGTGGGTATGAGCCTAGCGGCCAATGTGGCCAACAGGTCAGCTGCTGCATTTTTAAGTCTTGGAATTGAAATAATATTGAATGCATAAAAACATTTAAGCAGTTCCCATACCTCATTTTGGTAAGCTTTCAAGTGAGGGGAAACACAATGTATTTGATTCCGGATTTGTTTCACACTAATCTCGGAATCTCCAAAAACTCTTAGATTACTTACCTTTAATTCAATCGCTTTCCTCAAACCCTGCACCAGCGCTTCGTACTCAACTGTATTATTAGTGCACTCAAACTCTAATCTACATGAAAGAAAATGTTTATTCTTCTGGGGGTCGATCAGGACACAGCCAGCCCCAGACCCCTCTAATGTCTTAGAGCCATCAAAAAACAAAGTCCAAAAATCACTAACTACTGAATGTGAATCTATTCCTACTGCTAAGTCTACTATTTTACAGTCAATCTCATCAGCCTGTGAGAATCGAAGGAGATCAGGCTGAGTGTCAGATGTGCTGCTGGCTTCTTCTGCTTGGTAATTTCCTGGTTCCAATTCGATAAAATAATTTCCGAATACAGAATCCACTGGTTCATTCTTCTCCTCCAGTCGAGTGACATTGTATTTCATGTGAGGCTCTCTTAAGATCTTGATCTGGTTCGGACTTCCTTTGTACGGCAGCCACAGATGCGACCAATCCGAGGCAAAATATCCATTTAGTTTGGCCGACCAATCTCTGCTCAGGACAAGACCGTACACGTCTGGTATATCAGCCACCACGATATTAATGACCTGGCATACTTTATCATTGGATGCCAGACGGACTAGGACATCTTCCATCTCGCCCATTACCTTTACATCTGTCCTGTCCAACTGAACAACTCTCCAAGTAGATGGCTTGGGCTGCCCATTTATCCTTTTACAGACTGATATTGGCATGACATTAACCGACGCCCCTGAGTCTACCAAGCAGTTATGTACATTATGATTGAAAATTTCAAACGTGAGGAGGAAAGGTGGATGTTTGCTTTTAGACTTACCTCCAACGCTAGTTTCGCCGATTTCTTCTTCTTCCTGAGGCTGATTGTCAGTGGGCAGCCCCTCATCCGAAGCTTCAAGTGCTTTCAATAATCTTTCCTTTTGCTGTGGTACTTTACACATTTCAAACAGTGAAACGTTTGCCTTTATTTTCTTTATGTCCTCCACGATATCATAATCCATCTGTGGCTCAATGAGGTGCGGTTTATCAGCAGTCACCTTTTCTTCATTGGGTTTGGCCAGCGTATCTTTTTGCCTAGGATCTTGGCTGGTAATAGTGAATTCTGGAATCTTATCAGCTAAGGATTTATTTTGAAATTTCTTTACATTTGTTTGCAGCCTTTTGATCTTTGGTAGAATGAGACTATTTTCTTTAATTGGCCCTTGGCTCCTTGTTGCCACGTTGGTTTCCAAGACGTCCTTGTAGCCCTGATTCTTTTCCTCTTCAGCATCAAATAACAAAACAGAATCCCACAAAACCATGGTTTCCTCTTCTTGTTCCTTTGTTGACGTAGTATTCTCTTTTCTCTCTTCATCTCCAGCTTCTGTTAATCTAGAATCCAACAGCTGATTCATGACCAATGTCATCAAGTTTATCCATTGAGGACAATTTTTTTCAGAATGTGGCTGTTGGTGGAAAGTACAAAAATTGTCCATGCCTACCTCTATTCAATTCATGGATACAGTATTGTGAGGAGGAGGTTGAGACTGATTGTTATCCTCTCTTTTCTTAAAATATGGCTTATAAAACTTTTGTGTTTCCTTCTCTTTCTCCAAATCTATGATTTTGTTGGAAAGCTTCTGCATCATTTTTGCCATATTTTCATAATCCGGCGATTTCTCTTCCTTAGGTTTAGTAAGCAATAAGGCTTTCCTTCCTGCACCTTTCTCTGCTGACTGTTCTGGATAATCTTCAATACTTTCTCTTTCAGCTTCCACTACTTCTGCCTCTTCATAGGTCTCCGTCAAAGTAGGCTTGGCCCTACCTTTGGCAAACATAGCCAAATCAGGGCCTAAAGCTGAAGTATAATATTCAATCAAAACTTTGTCTAAAGGTTTATCCATTTCAGAAAAATTCTTGAGATAGGCTGCAAACCTTTGTGTGAAACTGTGCACCTTTTTTTTTCTTTCTTTCTTCAGGGCGCATAGCCCTTTCATGAGGGCTGCATGAGTTTTCTGAGTTGCATACTTACTTCTGAAAATTCTTTCGAAGGTATCCCAATCAGGGATAGAGTTAGCAGGAAACCCAAAGTACCATGATGTTGCAGCTCCTTTAAGGGTATGCGGGAACAGCC
>LPNX011092590.1:0-30233 GCA_001517045.1 Pseudotsuga menziesii | reverse complement strand
CCTCCAATCTTCTTTACATATGCCCTGGTGTGTCTTCTCAGATCATTAACAACTTCGTTGCCAACAGAATATAGATGTTCTCTTTCTTCCGAAATTGGATTATGAAGCCCACTGCTTTCAGAACTGTTACCGGTGGAATAATCTCGGGAAAACGAGTTTCCTCGACCAGCCATACACTGGCGGCCCTCCTTCTAGCGCCAAAAACTGTTGAAACCTGGAAAATCGTAGGCAACAACAGTAAGGGATTCTCCCCAGTCAACGTTCCCAACTAGCCCGTGACTGTTTGGTGTAGGGAATCCGTCCGGTTTGCGATTCGGCTACCGTAGGTCAAGCAACAAAAACAGAAGGTTTTACCGGTTGCGGCCCGGTCCACTGTGTATATTTTTGTATTTTTTGACTTAATGTATGAGATGCACGTGCCTAACTAAATGCAGGGTGATCAGTATGCAGGGAGCAGTCACAACGTGATGCGCAGGTTCTTACCTCTCGTCTTAGCACTCACAAGCATCTAAATCATACAAACAGTAGTAAAATAAAACTAACTAAACTATCTCTAGAGAGCTGGATTAATTCATGAGTAATGCAATACTGTTCAGGTGTTATGGCAAATCACAGATAGCTATTCTTATAACCAAACATATAAACAGAAGTAAAAGTATACATGACAAGATAGCTCATCAACAATTAAAACATCCCATTACTCATAGTGGAAGAACACCATAAAAATACTGAAGAATCTTCAGACAAGAACATAGGTTCAAGAAATTAGAACACTCTTACAGCTAATGAGACACAGCTGAAAACGAAATAGTTCACATTCAACATTGCTCATTTAAACACATTGATCCATTCCACATAGCACTTTCTCCAACAGGTAAAGTTTTCACTTTCTGGTTTGTAAAACGAAATAGTTCCTCTTACAAACAAAAGGTTTACAAGTTTGCCAGGGAAAAAGCCCTTTCTAAGTTCTACTTTGAAATATTTAAACTACCACGGCTGACCGCTTGGGCTGCCCCCCAAACGTATGACCTTTCAGTTCCCCAACGCTTCATATTCTTCTATCTTTTCTGCGCATGCTCATGATTGGCTGGGTAACTGCCGGACTTTTCCGAGCTGCTCCTTTGTCACCATCCATTTTGTCTTCTCCTTCATTTGTTCTTCTTGAGATCCTGCTGTTTTCGGCTCTACCTCCACCAAACGGCCCGTTATGCCTTCACGCCGCGGTAGTCGGAAAACATCTTTTTAGTCCACCTGCGATTCAACAAAGTGTATCATTAAAAACAAAGCAGCAAATTATACCAACTGAAACGGCCAACCCAAAAGAAATGGCCAGGTGCACCACCATTATTAGAATTTTATCAAACGCCGACACCACTATTTTGTTTATCCACGGGTTTGCACAAAACCACCAATGATAGGAAACGAGGACTCATCGACCGCTCAGAGCGATGGCATTGGAAGCTAAAAATCTCACCCCAGGCGCAACGACGGAAGAGAACGAGGTCACGGACAAGCGACCGAAGGTCGAGAAAAACGCAATCGGAAATCGGAAGGGTAACCACATCGGAAGCCAAACGACTTTCCCAGCCGCAACGACGGAAGAGACCAGGGCTAGCGACATCCGAAACGCGGGCGGAAAAACTCTCAATCGGAAGTCGGAAGGTATTAGCATCGGGCGAGAAAAGGCTTTCCAAGCCGCAACGGCGGAAAAGGAAAGGTTACGGGCAAGCGACTAAAAGGCTGACTCATCGGCTGGTGGGGGGCTTTAGACTTCGGAGGCTTAGCTACTTTAGGAGCCGCAACAGCGGAAGGGAAACGGCTACGGCTTCCGATTAAACAAAAACGACGCCCGCTCAATCGAAAAAAGAAAAAAAAGTGTCCGGAGAGTTTTAAAAATCAACGGTCAAAATACATCTCACCTTCGAAACAGTGGCTTTTCACAGATTCATCAGCAAAACCAAACTCAAATTCGGCGATCCAAACAGCTTCAAACACACGCAACCTCCGAAAATAGGCCGAGAGTCATTCTTTAAAAAATCATCCAACATTGAAGCACAACCAAAAGGTTCAAAGGATCCAACGATTAAAAACAACGCTAAATCATGAGGGGGGGCCCAAAATTTAAGAAAATTGGGGAGAACGGTTGCAGCCGCAACACTTTCACTGAGTCTGTCTCCTTGGTACTTGACAGTCTCAACTCTGTCCTTGCTTAACCTGTCACAGTTACGTTTCCCAAGACAGTGGTCATCTCCATCAGTTGCTAGTACCTAAACCCTAGAGCTAGGGTTTCCATTCACCTTACACCTTACGTACCTCAAAGCCACTTTTGATCTGTTCTGGTGTCTAGGTCTAATCTATCCTGTCGGGAGTAGATCCAGGTCTCCCCCGTTGTTGTCTTAGACTTTAGATAACATAAAGTGAAGGCTGCCTTGATTGGCGTGACAACCATCCATTTGGGAGTCTAGGCAGTCTTGGTTCCACCTCCTTAGTTGCTTGCCCCTCTACCATCCATCCTAGATCCACCTCACATAGGCAACTACAAGGTTGGTGATAACAGGTGCAAACCCTAATGATCTAGCCATGTGAATGAGCCAAAACCTAAGATGAAGAGCTAAGAGTGAGGGGAGGCCTCCACCTAGGCAAGGCGCCCCCACTCCAACCCCAATCAACCAAATCCCATGCCAAACGTGGCCTCCACAAGCAAAAACATGTGCCTCTAGTGCTCCAGTGTGAGGGATGAGAGATGCACACATGAGGGTAAAGAGGACTGGCGTGAAGGTTTGGAGGAGCAAGAGGCTAGGTATGGAGGAGCCAATACCTAACACTCATTAATACAAGTCCCGGTTCATCCTCGATCAAAACACCAAGCCAATGAGCAAGCTCCAACTCACCCAAGCGTGGTCATCACTGAAGGAGGCGAATTGGCCAAGTAGCTGAGGACTCAATGCTCACTGAAGCTGAGTTCTGTTAACTCCAATCAGCATTAATGCCTGATGCCATGTCATTCTGCATTTCATTTCGCCGAATTTGAACTAATTTGGAGAGATTTGGATTTTCTCGAAAATAATCATTTTAATTAATTAATCAATATTTTCCCCAAAACTGACTTTTTTGAGAAAATATGAGTTATGTGGCCGAATGATGACCTGAAACTGGATCTGGCTGGCTGGCTGATCAAGAATCATTTTTGGCTTTAAGGTTAGAGCCTTCAATCACTGAATTCGGGTTTCGGATGACTGACTTATTACAAATTGAATTTTTCCATTTAAATTATGGAAAAATTTAATTAAAAACTTAGGGAAAATTAAAAAATTAAAAAATTAAAATTTTGACGCGTCCGGTAAAACTTTTTCAAATTTTTTCTGAGGGTCCTAATGACTTAGGACATGACCATAGTCTATTCTAATAATGTCTAGTAGGTTTATATATACTTAGTTGGGCTCTAATAACCCTCTAAGACCCAGAATTCAAAATCAGGCATTCTAGCGTTGGAGGAAGCGGGAGAAAACGTCGTCAATTATATTCGGCTATAGGCAAAGCATAATTGCCAAGGGCAAAAAACTCCCTGGAAAACCTTAGTTGAAATTCTACGTCTTAGGAGACCGAACCACTCAAAACACCCTACTAGCACATTTTATTACAAACCCGGCAGGGCCATGGTCATAATTATTCAAAACAAAAACTGACTAGCCAAAACTAGCTAGACACAAAGGCGGATCATCTGATACACTAGAATCAAACATTTATCCTGTTTGTCAACTGGCGGCTCCTCAGCTAATCCAACTATGGTACAAAAAAGTTAGCAACATCTAGCTCCAATTGTGGGACGGGTACTCGCTTGATTTATTCATCGAAGAGAGTGCTTGAGAATCCAGGAATTTCTAGTATCTGCATGTAAACAACATGTAAATAGAAGTGTCTTAGTCCCATGTATATGATAAAAAATATGCCATGATGAAATACCAGAAAAATATTTTTTTGCTTTTTTCAAATCAAAGTACACAAAATAAACTTTTTTCTTTTTCAGCATATAAATGAAATATGATACAAATGTTAATATACAAAAGCTAAGAGACAATATTCTACCTGGATATGATACAAAAATAAAGTACATAAAAATACAACAAGGATGGGTTTAGAAAAGCCCTGGGATGACCCCTTGGTCATCTTGGAGGTTGTTTCGATAAAAGGGCTTCAAGTGTTGGCCATTCATGGGAAGGTTTAATGTTTCTCCATCCATGGTGTTAAGTAAAAAGGAATTTGTGCCAGCAGTGTCACAGATGATAAACGGGCCTTTCCAAAGGATGTCAAATTTTCCATGCTTCCCAGGCTTCTCCCTTCTCTTATCCCATAAGAGAACAGTATCCCCTATTTGGAAAGATCTCAGCCTAGCTGACTTATCAAAAGTGCCCTTCATGCTTTCTTGATGTCTGAGTAACTGATCAAGGGCAACTCTTCTAAATTCATCCAACTCTATGATCTGATTGATCCTCTGCTCCATTTCCAATTGTTCTGTGCCATATTCACTTAACATTCTGAAGATAGGAATCTGTATGCTAACCAGAAGAGTGGCTGTGAGTCCATAAACTAACTCAAATGGTGACCTTCCGGTTGAGTTCTTCTTAGTGATCCTATCCGCCCACACTGCATACTTAATCTTGCTATCCCATGCTCTTTTATTATCCCCCACGGTCTTCTTAAGGATAGTCATCAAATTTTTATTTGTGGAATCAGCCAGTCCATTACCCTGTGGATAATAATCAGATGAGTGGGATAGGATAATGCCATATTTAAAGCAAAGATCATTTACTTTTTCGGAACTGAACGCCTTGGCATTATCGGTTGTTATTTTTAGGGAAGTTTCGAATCTGGTGATGATTCTTTCCTCGATGAAATCTATAACAACCTTCTCAGTGGCATTTTTAGTGGGTATGGCCTCTACCCACTTGGTGAAATAATTGGTTGTTGTGAGAATCCAGCAAAAAACATTGCTAGAGTTATCCTTAAATTTGCCAATAAAATCAAGGCCCCATTGTTGAAAAGGGGCAAGGACCACAACCAGAGTAAGGGGAAGCGCAGCCAATTTCTGCTTCCCAGTGAACAGCTGACACTCTTGGCAACACTTGACATGCTGTGAGCATCTGCAAAAATGGTGGGCCAATAATATCCAACTCTCAAGATCTTGTGGGCAGTTGTATTTGCTGCATAATGGCCTCCACAAAATCCTGAGTGAAACTCCGCCAAGATTTTCTTGGAATCCTGTTCGTTAATGTAGCTAAGTATGATACCATCTGGGTTCCTCCAACCCAGACCTTCTTGGGTAAGGCAATACCTAGCAGTCTTAAGTCTCAAAGCCCTATGCTTGTGACCTTTGAGGTAATCCGGGCAAGTGAGATGGAGAAGGAAGAAAATGATATCGGAATACCAATGAATGTCAAGCTCTTGAAGGGCAGGAGTCATGGCAGGCTGAGGAGCATTATTTTCAGCAATCATTTCAATAGCTTCTTCATTCTTTTGGGTAAGCATTTTGGCAAGGCCTTGACCTTTGATTACCTTAGTAGGATTTATTTCAAGGTCATACTCCTGGATCTTGGACACCCATGTGCCCCTTATTCCTAAGCAATCCTGTTGAGACATGATGTCTTTCACTGTAGTGTGGGGAACATATCCAACAACTTTAGAATACCCAATATAGGTCCTGAAATGCTTTAAAGACTTAACTAAGGCATAAGCCTGCTTTTCCATGATGGTATACTTCAATTCAGAGTTCTGCAAGGCTCTACTCATGAATGCTATAAGTTGCCCCAACCCTTCGAAGTTCTTTTGAAGCAACGCACCGGCAATAGTGTCTTCTGAAGCAAAGGAAAAGATCATGAAATTTTTTGCGTAATCTAGGCTGACTAAGACTAGAGACCTGGTAATGGCATTCTTTATAGAATCAAAGGCTTCCCTTCCTTCACTAGTCCACACAAACTTGGCATTTTTCTTAAGTAAGGCCTGCATAGGTTTCATTAATTCGGCCAAGTTAGGAATAAATCTTTGGATAAAATTTATATGACCATTGAAGGATTGGAGGGCTTTCACATTCTTAGGAAGGGGAATCTTTCTTATAGCCTCTATTCTTTCAGGGTCAATCTTGACACCGTCCTTATTGATGATGTGTCTTAAGAGTTTTCCCTCTTCTATGCCCAAACCTGACTTCGCCGGATTCAAAGAAATGCCATACTTCCTACATCGCTCAAAAATCTACCTGAGATGATCAACATGGCTGGATCTTTCTTTCGAAAATACAGTAAGATCATCTTGATAGATCTCAATGATTTTACCAATCAACTCCTTGAAAGCATAATCCATGGCCCTTTGGAAAGTAGCTCCTGCATTTAAAAGGCCAAAGGGCATTCTCAGATATTCAAAAGTGCCCCAAGGAGTTGTGAAAGTGGTTTTATGCCTATCCTCCTTTTGAATGACTACCTGATTATAGCCAGAAAAACCATCTAGCATCGACATCATGCTTGATCAAGTGACCCGTTGGAGGAGGGTCTCCATGTTGGGGAGGGGGTAATTGTCCTTCTGACATGCTAAGTTAGAACACCAAGTTGAATGTCTTGTAGGAGCTATTATTCTTGCTGCTAACATTTTTTCTAACTCCTTTTTTATGATTGCTGCTAACTTAGGATTTATTTGCCTAAGTTTTTGTCTGAAAGGCTTGCCCTTTTGACACTCTGGTTTCAAGGGAATAGTATGTTGAAAGACATCTTCCCTATATGCTTTGAGTTTGTCATAAGTAAAGGCAAATACATCCCTATACTCTTTGACCAAGTTTATAAGGCTGTTCCTTTCTTTTTCGGAAGTACATTTTCCAATTTTTATTATCTTAGGTTTTGTTTCCGTCCAAATGTTGATTTCAATGTAATCCCTCGGTTTCATTTGCTCAACATTACTCTTTCTCATGTCCTGTCTGTCAAAGATGTTTTCTAAGGCAACCAGACCACGTGGGACAGGATTATTAAACTGGTCGCCTTCTCCATAATATTCTTTATTTTCCTCTTGATCATTTACTTTAAAGTTTAGGAATTCATCAACATTATGAATGAATCTCAAAATTTGCTCATCATCTTTGAAGACCTGCCAATGTTCTACATTATCAGGAACAGAAGGTCTGAAGTTAATCTCTAAAGGACAATCCCCCTCTAACATCTCATCCAATGGCTGAAGAGTTGACGCTGAAACTACAAGCTTATCGGAGGCACTATTCTGATCTCTAGGGATTGCTTATATTTTAAGGGCATCAAAGAATTCCATTGTATCCCAGATTGCATTTCTATACATTTTAAGTTTTTGACACTTACATGCAAACTGACCCTTAACTTGTTGGACAATTAAGTCAGAATCCCCTTTAATACTAAGCAACTTGATCCCCATGTCCTTGGCAATCTCAATGCCTAGTAGAAGTGCCTCATACTCCGCCACATTGTTCGTTGCTTCAAATTCTAATTTGAAAGCAAAGTTGAAAACCTTGCCCTCTGGTGAAATAATGACAACACCAGCCCCCTTGCCTGTTCTAGAGTAAGCACCATCAAAATTCATTCTCCATAATTCACTAAGTTTTTCAGTCTTTATTTCTTCTTGGAGGGGTTCCAAGAAGGTGGAGTTGATTTGATAGGTCCCATGTTCATTAGTTTGGTAAGCATACTCATTCAATGGTCTTTGAGGGTTTTCAACATGGTGTCTTTTTTCCTTTTCAGAATACAACTTTATAAGTGAAAACTCCGATGCTGGTACGGTGGCATAGGTCCAATCCATTTGGATTGATCCTCCCAAAGTGGCACCCCATTTCCTAGAAAGCAACATCCCCCACTTGTCTGGCACATCAATAACAAGGATGTCCATGGTGATCTGGATATCTGGATACTTGGCCAATCTAACTAACTGATTCTCAATCATCCCTTCAACTTTAGCGGTCTAGAGTCCATGGCACATACATTTTGGTATGGTCTTGTAGTTCTTAAGTCAAGCTGCTGCATAACTTTTTTGGTCACGATGCCGTAACTAGATCCTGAGTCTAACATACAATTGTGTAGAAGAAGATCACCCATCATCAATGATACATAAAAAGGGGGATGATCTTCTTTTCTTGGGTCCCTAATATGTAGAACTATAGGCGGATTGGCAAAGACATTATTTGAGGTTCGTTCCACGGTATCAGAAAAAGTGACCTTCTTAGGGGTAAAGGGCTTTACAGGATTTGAAGGGCTTTCTTCAGTTTGATGATCAACATTACTTGGAGGATCTGGGATTTTCAAAAGTCTCTCTCTTTGGCCAAGGATTTTACATAATTCAAGGACTGGAACAGGAACTTTTGTATTTGCTAGCCAATTACCTAAGTCAAAACTTAAACCAACAATTTCTTTAGTTTCTACTTCTTTGGGAAGATTAGGAGCTGTTACCTTGGGAATATTCTGTGCAGAAGACCCCTCTCTTGTTTTTCTTTTATAAGTTATTCCTTTGAAGTTTTGAGTGTTGTTGATCTGCTCAGCTGAAGACATCTCTCCATAGTATTGAGTTAAGTTGTCAACTTTCTTTTCATAACAATTGGCCTGTGGCCAATTTCCTATGGAGATGCTAGGGATGCCATCTATGTTGTTGATATAATCAGGCTTGCTTGTCGACGTATTAGGACCACAACCTTCAGGGTGACCATGCTCTTGAACATAGCATGCATAGTTGCAACCAGATTCCTCATGGAAATATCTGCATGCTCTGCAAAATGGCTTGTACTGCTCAACCATGTTAGCAGCCTCTAGCTGATGAGGAGGCCTCTGCTCATGGTTGGGAGGCTTTCTTTGCCAAGTTGGCTTGGCAGGAAAGGTTCTAGGAGCAGGCTGAGTTTGAGTTCTTTCCATTGTTATCACCTTGTTCTGTATCTCCTTCAACTGCGCTAAGTGTTTCTGTTCAGCTTCCTCCATGTTTTTCTTCATTTCCCTTTTCATTTCAATCATCTACTTTTCATAGGCATCCTTCATAGCTGATAAAAGATCCTTATCCTTAGGTTCATTAATTTTCAAAGGTGTTGAAGACCTTGAATAACCTTGGAGGTTGGATTCACCTGATGACTGCATGTTCAAGTCAATTTTAATTGCCATTTCTTGAGCTTAGACCAAGTTAGCAGGCTCTTTGTCTTTTATCTGGTATTGTATCTTGCCACTAAGTGCCTCAATGTAATAGACCAAAATGGTTGGTGCAATTGGGGCATAAGCAGTAGGGATGGCTTTTGACAATTCAGTGAACCTAGTATTGAACTCATCCATCGTTTCATTATCCTTCTTTTTTATGTTGGTCAGGGATGCAAGTTGATGTCGAGGTTCTTTCTTTTCACCGAACTTATTGGTGAAAGAGGCTTTGAAAGCAGCTAGAGTATCAAAAGCGTTGTCTGGTAAATTGTTATACCAGTCGCCGGCTTTTCCATCCAAAGATAGAGCAAATAACTTCATGTAGACATGATCATGTTGGCTAACAGGATCACTGACATAGGCATTGATGCATCTAGAAAAGTTCCTGAGGTGCATGGCAGAAATAGTGGCATCAGTGCCGGTATACATCGAGAGCTTCTCGACAGCTTTGTCTGGAAGACGATGAGGTTGACCTGCTATCTGAGAAAGTCGAGTTGAGTAAAATACTCACCCATTATGTTGGAAACACTAGTGTTAATGTTTTCTTGAGAATTAGTTTCTAGAAATAAACTATGGATATCTGATAAAGACTAAGATCTGAGATCTTCAAGGATCCTACGAGAAGCAAGTTTATTTAGCCTCCTCCTATAAACCTTTTCTAGCTTAGGGATAAACCTAAATAAACCTTCAGAGTTTCTTCTGGTTGAATACCTTGGTAAAATTAAAGACACTAGAGTCGCCAGATGGATTTCAAGTCTAAGATCGGCGAGGTGATTAAACTAAAAATCTATCAAAACGGTAAAAACTAGAAAAACTAAGGTCGTCCAGGAACAAAAAATTTGTCCATGGCAACGGCGCCAAACGATATTGTCCGCCGATTGCACACCAGTAGTAGAAACTTTCCGAAAGCTGTCTCCTCACTTAGGAAAGTGGAAGAGGTGTGACCTTGGAGGCAAGCACAGAGCCAGGTACTGTCACCTACTCTTAGCTCCTCCGTTTAGGCTAACTCCTAACGAAGCCAAGGGTGGTAGTCCCTAACAAAGAGTTTTCTATGGCTCAATGTTGTTAAAGTGTTTTAATGGTTACGGATGCGGATGGGTGTCGTTTAGGATTTATTGTGATTGGAAATGATTAAAATTATGAATTTCAAGAACAAGAAAAAGCAATCCATGTTGTTGTCACGAGAATTAAAAGATAAACAATAATTCAAGACTTTATGAAATAAAGATGCATTCACAGATGAAGATTTAAATATGCCAAAGACAAGTGATCCAGATATAACAATCACACATAGATTAAAAGATCAGTGCCTTTATGGAGTAAACGCTCTGCAATGCCTCAAGAAATAAACAAGTCCTGAAATAAAGCTAGTGGATGTAACGTTGTGCAAGTGCTCTTGGTATATTTTAAGGATTTTAAGTGATCTTGCTTATGGTGTCAGCAAAGAGTTTTCAAGAGCCGAGAAAATGTTTCAAGTTTAATCTGTTGGAGACATGACAGCCCGCCCAGTATCCCAGGCTGGTATCGCGAAGATTGACCAGCTAGCTAAGAAGCTTAGACAGCGGGGAGTTCCAACGCCTCTACTAAGAAGAACTTAGGAAATTTTCTACAACGCCGGTGCGTTGGTTATGGGTTTAAGTTTTATTATGTTTCTCTTGTGCGAACTTAGCAAGTCTGTTCACCGTTTTGAGTACGAGCCCAACCTGAAAGTCGGCAGAGCATACTAAGTGAAGGATGATCAACGAAGTTAATTAATTATGGGGAAGTGAGTTGCAAATTTTTATTAAGCATATTAATTAAAACTCTCCGACAGAGAGCGCTCTTGACCTTGTCTTATGACAAAGGTTCAAGAGACTTAGCTAATCTAAATGCCTAATGCAAGGGAATGCAAGTCTAACTATGCTCTCCGATAGAGAGTGCTCTTGACTTGGGTTATTGCAAGTTCAAGAGGCTTAGTTAATTAATTGATTAAAATTAAAAGAAAAATAAAGAACTAAACTACCCAAGAGTCTCTTTCAAGTTTTTTAGGCCCTAATCGGGAAAGCATGGGGCTAAATAACCAATCAAAGAAAACAACAAGCAACTCTCCGATAGAGAGCACTCTTGATCCACCTTATGCAAGATGAACCTTTCAGAAATAAACAATCTAACCTCAATGAAAAACACAACTCTAACAATTTGAAACTATTCTATCCTACTCTTAGCAAATTACGAAACAAAGCATGAAAATGAGGAGACGATACAAGCTTCCCCCAAATGGGGGAAGAGAGGTGTGGGAACCGTAATCCCACTTGCTCTTTATTAATTTGTTTACAATGCTTTCCTTTGCGGCCTTTTTTGCTTCTTTTCTTATTCCTGGAAGGCTTTTGGAGCAATCTACAGAAAGGGGAAAGAAGAAGAGGGAATTTATGGGTTTTTTTAGGCTTGACTCTTCAGAATTTCTCCAGCATTTCCGCTGTACCTGTCACGGAAGTAAAAAATCAGCAAGCATATATTGTTAAAAGATGGTAGAAAAGACAATGCAAAAATGAAAAAATTTGGAAAAAAATTTATACTTAGAAAAATTCTGAACATTCACATGCAAAGCATAAATTTTCCCTAAATCTAATGAAAGAAACTAGATCTAGCAAAAGCCCTAAAAACAGAGCTAAATAATGAGTATTGAAATTTGGATCTATTTCATGAGAAAATGCAAAAATTTAAAAAAAAAAAAAGAAGGGCAAAGATAGAAGTTTGAAGATGGAGCTTTGGAGTAAGATCTCCTTATGTTTTTCCTTTTGGACAAAGCCCAACTTTGTAGATCCTGAAAGACAACAGTGTTAGAAAGTTCTTATGATGGTGGAGATGAGATTGATGCAACTGAGCTCGCACCCTTCTCCAAACGGCAAGATCTGCTAAGACAATCAAACTCAAAACCCAGTGAGATCAAACAAAATAACTAGTATGCTATGAATATTAAACCATGATCAATACTTCATATAACTGAATACTTGTACTCATCTAAGTTAAAATAAACTTTGCATAATAATCCAAATTGACAGCTGCAAATGGAAGATCTTATGTTCTAACAATAGACTTCTAAAGCTAGTTATTTGATTCACCATATGAGTAACAAATTGAAAACAAGGAAAGAAATCACCTCATAAGAGAAACATCCACCAATGAAGAAACAATCCCATAGACCTCCAAAGTCGAAAAGCTTTATTCAATAAAATAATGATTACAATTTTTGCAGAGTTTCTATTCCCAAAAGTCCATCCCAATAGAGCTAAAGGAGCCTCTATTTATACAATGAAAGAAGACCCAAAACCTTAATCACCACACCATGCAGGGAGGGTGCAAACCCTAATGATCTAGCCACGTGAATGAGCCAAAACCTAAGATGAAGAGCTAAAAGTGAGGGGAGGCCTCCATCTAGGCAAGGTGTCCCCTCTCCAACCCTAATCAACCAAATCCCATGCCAAACGTGGCCTCCACAAGCAAAAACGTGTGCCTCCAGTGCTCCAACGTGAGGGATGAGAGATGCACACGTGAGGGTAAAGAGGACTGGCGTTAAGGTTTGGAGGAGCAAGAGGCTAGGTATGGAGGAGTCAATACCTAGCACTCATTAATACAAGTCCCGGTTCATCCTCAATCAAAACACCAAGCCAATCAGCAAGCTCCAACTCACCCAAGCCTGGTCATCACTGAAGGAGGCGAATTTGCCAAGTGGCTCAGGACTCAATGCTCACTGAATTCTTACTGAAGCCGAGTTCCGTTAACTCCAATCATCATTAATGCCCGATGCCATGTCATTTTGCATTTCATTTCGCTGAATTCGGACTAATTTGGAGAGATTTGGATTGTTTTGAAAATAATCATTTTAATTAATTAATCAATATTTTCCCCAAAACTGACTTTTTTGAGAAAATATGAGTTATGTGTCCGAATGATGAACTTAAACTTGGATCTGGCTGGCTGGCTGATCATGAATGATTTTTGGCTTAAGGTTAGAGCCTTCAATCACTGAATTCGGGTTCCGGGTGACTGACTTATTACAAATTGAATTTTTCCATTTAAATTATGGAAAAATTTAATTAAAAACTTAGGGAAAATTAAAAAATTAAAAAATTAAAAATTTTACACGTCTGGTAAAAAAATTTCAATTTTTTTTTTAGGGTCCCAGTGACCTAGGACATGACCATAGTCTAGTTATCCACTAATTTTGCACTTAGTTGGATTAGCTGAGGAGCCGCCATTTTACAAACATGACAAATGTTTGATTCCAGTGTATCAGTTGATCCGTCTTCATGTCTAGCAAATATTGGTTAGCTAGTTTTTCATTTGAATAATTTTGACCATGGCCCTGCGGGATTTGTAATAAAATGTGCTAGTAGGGTATTTTGAGTGGTTCGGTCTCCTAAGACTTAGAATCTCAACTAAGGTATTCTAGGGAGTTTTTATCCCTTGACAATTATGCTTTGCCTATAGCTGGGTATAATTGATGAGGTTTTCTCCCGCTTTCTCCAAAGCTAGAATGCCTGATTTTGAATTCTGGGCCTTGGGGGGTTATTAGAGCCCAACTAAGTGTTTATAAACCTACTAGGCATTGTTAGAATAGAGCATGGTCTTGTCCTAAGTCAATAGGACCTTTAAAAATTTTCCAAAAATTTTTTACCGGACGGGTTAAAAAATTATTTCCCTAAGTTCTTTGATTAATTTTTCCATAAATTAATTGGAAAAATCTCGTTTGTAATAAGTCGGTCATCTGGACCCCCTTTTCAGTGATTGAAGGTTCTAACCTTAAGCCAAAAATCATTCTTGATCGGCCAGCCAGTCAAATCCAACTTTCAGATCATCATTCGGACACATAACGCTCATTTTCTCAAAAAAGTCATTTTTGGAGAAAAAATTATTATTTTGGAGAAAATTAAAACTCTCCAAATTAATCCAAATTCAACAAAATAAAAGGCTAAATGGCATCTCAATGAGCATTTATGATGATTGGAGTTATCATAACTCAGCTTCAGTCACATTCAGTGAATAATAAAGTTATATTCGGTTAATGGATTTGTCATCTCCAGCTAAACTCCCGAATTGGATGAAATGGAGAGCACTCATTGGTTTGATGATTTGATCAAGGTAAAGACTGAAGATTACAGTAGCAGTGGCATCTCCAGACCTAGCAATGGCTCCTCCATACCTAAGTTGTGGCCTCACCTACCAGTTCACGCCCCTCTTTCTCATGAGGGCGTCATCCACACGTGTGGGCTCAGTTATGGCTTGTTTGCAGTGGTTAGGGTTGGAGTGGGGGCGCCTTGCCTAGGTGGAGGCCTCTCCTCACTCCCAGCTCTTCATTTTTAGGTCTGGGCTCTCAGTTATGTGACGAGCCGGTCAGGTTATGTGATTTGGTTTTAGGGTTTTAGCTTGATCTCATTGTATAAATAGAGGCTCCTTCAGCTCTATTCTGATGGAGAGTTTGGCATAGAAACTCTGTTGGATTTTGTAAGCTTCTTTTGTTAATAAAATATTGAGACTTTGGATGTCATTTGATGGGCTTTTGGCATTGTGTCTTTGTCCTATGTGAAGTAATATCTCTTTCACCCTATCCTTGTATTGCAATTTGATTATTATGTTTATTGAAGACTAACAATCTAGTACTTAGGCTTCTAATCAAATTTGCATTGAGTGTTTGTGTCTTCAAAGATTGCATCTAGTAGGAGCTTTCAGCATCTAATACCTTCACCATACAAGTGTTCTATTATTAATATATTTTGTTTACAGGGTTACAAGCGGTTCCGGATCTTTCTTGCCTTCTCCAACAAACTTCAAAAAATTCTCCTAGTTACGTTGGTTACTACAAAGTGGATCTACATTTTTACAGGTTTTATCCTATCGATTTGTTTTTCAAGTAATGCAAGTAATTCTCAATTTATTCACATTTATAGATCTTGCATTATGATTGGCTAAGTAAATTAAAAATTCATACTTTGATCTATTTGTTGGGTTTAGATCTACTATCTTTCAAATCTTTAACTTTTATTAGATCTAAGATCCTAGTCTCATTTCAAGTTTGTAAATCCATCTTTCTTTTTGCCTTGGAAACGTGCACGATTTTTTTCGAAAAACGTGCAAATTTTCCACTTTTAGGCTTGCTGGTTTTTTCTGAGTTTTTTACTTTTTTTTTAAGTTCTGGAAATTCATAAAATCATAAATTTTTTCGAAATTTTTTCCAAAAAGTTAATTTTTCAAGTTTTTTTTTGTACTTTTTCTTGAAAAGCATGCCATTTCAAGCTTGTTGTTTTTTCGTTGATTTTTGACATTTTTTTGTTATTTTTTTAATTCTGGATATTAGTCTAAAAAATCAGAAAAATTTTCGAAAATTTTTAAATTAATTTTTTATTTTTTATTTTCGACTTTTTCTCGAAAAACGTGCAATTGCTGTTTTTTATTGATTTTCTGCAATTTTCTGTTTTTTTCCAGATTCTAAAAATTAGCCTAAAATGTTAAAAAATCTTTAATTTTAAATGTACAAAAAGTCTCAAGTCGTTTCGTCAAAGAATCGTGCATTTTACATAAAAATCGGTGAGCTTGCCTGGTCCTTTCCAAGTTTTGATTTTGAGTCTCATTCCATTGTTTTGGTCTTTTGTTTCATCTCATAAGGCACTTGTCTTCTCATCCACTTGATCTTTTCGAATCACAGGTTAAATTTGGTTTCCTAACACTCTTACTAGTCCTTGTTTAGAGCTCTTATCCACAAGTGAACTAAAAGGAAAACCAAGCAAGAAAGAGCAAGCAGAACTAGATCCAAAGACAAGGATCCAAAACCAAAAAGAAGTCATTCTCCTTTGTACAAACTCATAAGAGTTTTTCATTTTACTTAAGTTAGTTCTCAAAAATCCTTACAAGGATTAAATTCCCAAGGCATTTGTACTTCATTAATAAAACAAAGCTAAGTGGGATAAGGCCTCCCATACTTGGTTTTTCTTCCCCATTTGGGGAAGAGTGTCTTTGTTCTTAGCTTAGATTTATTTCAAGTACTTAGAGTAGCTTCATTTTTTGCAAAGTAGATACTAATTATTAGTTTAGTCATCTCATCTTTTGTTTATTTGAACTACATCATCTTTATGTTCTTATTTCAAGCTGCTTGTCTTTTAACAAAGAACTAAAGTCTCTTGAACTTGCCATAACACAAGTCAAGAGCACTCTCTATCGGAGAGCATTCCCACTGCATTTCCTTGCATCAAGCATATAGATCAATTAAAGTCTCTTGAACTTCTGTCATAAGACAAGGTCAAGAGCACTCTCTTTCGGAGAGTTGAACTATGTGCTCATAATAATAAAATCTTTCCAACTCACATTTCTCCACTTAAAGTTTTCCTCGTTGCTATCCCTCACCTAGTATGCTCTGTCGACCCTGAAAAGTTGGACTCGTACTCAGAACGGTGATCAGATTTGTTAATTTTGCAAGTGATAACATAATAAAACTTTCACCCCATAACCAACGCACCGACGTTGTTTCAATAAATACTCAAGTAGTGGGCAAATTCCAAGTGTGGGCGCCAAGCAACCCAATCTGGACACTCGCTGGTTAAATTCTCTGAACACCTAGCTTGTGATTCCAGACAAGTCCGTCATGTCTTCGAACGGAGCCACTAAAAGTATTTCCGATTAGGTTTCCTAGACACCTTAAGCAAGATCATCTTTAAAATCCTTAAAATTTACCAAGAGCACTTGCACAATCTAACATTCACTGGTTTAATCTCTAGACGTGTTTAATTCTCTAGCGCATTTCAGCTTCAATGACTCCATAAGGCACTGGTCCTTGTTTTAATTTGCATAATTATATTATTTGATCAATTGCCAATGGTTTATTATAATTGCTATCACTGAATGCTTAGTTAAAGTCTAGAATTTAAACTTATCTTTTAATCACTTGTTGCAATGTGGATTGCTCTTTGATTTTGTGTCACATTTATAACAAGTATAACAACTTCAAATCATAATAACTCCTAAACAACACCCATCTGCATCCACAACCTTTAAGAACACTTTAACAACTTAAAAGCCATAGAAACTTTTTTGTAGGGACTACCCCCCTTGGCTTCGTTACGAGTTAGCCTAAACGGAGGAGCTAAGAGTAGGTGATAGTACCTAGCTCTGTGCTTGCCCCCAATGTCACACCTCTCCCACTTTCCTAAGTGAGGAGACAACTTTCAATTGATTTCTGCTGCAAGTGTGCAATCGGCGAACAACAAGTCTATTCTAATAATGTCTAGTAGGTTTATATATACTCAGTTGGGCTCTAATAACCCCCCAAGGCCCAGAATTCAAAATCGGGCATTCCAGCTTTGGAGGAAGTGGGAGAAAACCTCGTCAATTATACTCAGCTATAGGCAAAGCATAATTGTCAAGGGAAAAAAACTCCCTGGAATACCTTAGTTGAAATTCTACGACTTAGGAGACCAAACCACTCAAAACACTCTACTAGCACATTTTATTACAAACCCCGCAGGGCCATGGTCATAATTATTCAAAACAAAAACTGACTAGCCAAAACTGGCTAAACACAAAGGCAGATCATCTGATACATTGGAATCAAACATTTATCATGTTTGTCAACTGGCGGCTCCTTAGCTAATCCAATTATGGTACAAAAAATTTGGCAACACTTACTTCCTTATTTTGCATCCTTTTGAGTTGAAGGTGAGTTCATGTCCTTGATCACACATCTGACTGACGCTTAGAAGATTGTGTTTCATGTTGTCTACAAGCAAGACATTTTCAGCAAGGGAGTTTTTACTTCCGAGGTTTACTGTGCCCTTCCCCAATACTTTTGCATAATTGTTATTCCCAAAAGATACAGATCCTGACAAAAGCACTTTTGTTACTTGCGCTCCCACCATATGGATGCTCTTCCAGTCAAATTGAAGACAGCTACCCTAGCCTTCATATTTCCAGAGTAGCCTTGGACTTGGAAATATTTTCTCATCCCAAGAACCCAAGCTTCAGCTTCTTCACCATTCTTTATCTCACCATTGAAGGTAGACATCATTTCCTTCTTAAACTCATCACGTGAATGGTTCTGGTAACGCCTCTTCCTCTCATTCTTGTGAGAAGAAGAACTTGAACCACTAATGGATCCTTCAGAGACAAATGACCCACTAGGAGATCTCTTCCTTCTTCTGGTACTACTCTCACTACCTTCCAATCTTACTGTTCGATCCCCATAGTTCATCCGCCTCTGGATGTCTGTCAAAATTCATAGCATGGCTGCATTCAGATAATTCTGCTCCTCCTGAGCCTTAACCAATCTTTCATTATCTTCCCTGTAGCTTTGCATCTCCACCCTTAGGCTTCTCATGCTGGCTGCAAAAACTAGGGGATTCTCTTGAAATCTTCTCCCATTTGACTATGTCTCAGCATTCTCCACACGGATATTTTCTCCCTCAACATCTTCATGATGTTCATAGGGATCCTGTGCATCATTCATGCTGAAGGTTCTCATGCTGAACCATAACTCACTTTACTAAACTGCACTATCTGGAATGTTTCCCTTTGAAGGTGACTATAATTCTGCAAAATGTGTTAATAAAAAAAATTGTTAGTTGCATAACATTCACATGAATCATACATTACTTACTTGCATTTGGAAAAAGCACTTTTGGAGCAACTGCTATCAACACACCATTTACTAGAGCTGTAATTCTAAGCTTGAATAGCAATTCCAGATTCGTAGTTGTTTTTGCATTTTATCCATAACTTGTTGGACGTTTCCTCATTTCTTACTGTTGTTATCTTCATTCTGCAATCTATGGCTATATGTCCAAAGTTGTTACACTTGTAACATTCTATTTCTGATCTCAAGGGACCAAATCTGTTACTGTATTGTGGTCGTCTGAGGCTTGCATGGTTATTCTTTGTTTCAAAAGTTCTTTGAAAACAATTTACAGCTTTGTGTCCAAATCTTGCACATGAAAAGCAATACCCATAAAAGAGAGATCCATACCTGGGAACGTATGAAGGAGGTGCTCTTTTGAGATCTGGTCTTTCTGTAGGCCCTCCTTTTGATATGGGTTGTTCTGGCTGACATTCGATCTCTTCTTCATTTGTGGAGTCCTTGACAACTTCTACATAACTTCTTGGCTTCTCTTCATTACCTGTAGGCTGTCATCATTGAGCTTGAGGCTTCATCAGTATTTTGCTTGTATCCTATACTGGTCTTGTCGAAGAATGGCTTTTGATTGCTAATGATTTTGTCTAGAATCTTGGAGCTGTTCTCATAACTCTTGCCAATATCTTTTATCTATAATTTTGTCTTCAGAGATACTATCTCATCACGATTTTCTTTTTCTTTCACACTTGCCATCAGTTGTTTAGTAACAGAGTCTTCGATTCTTTTGGCTTCTTCCAGTTTGACCCTTAAGTCAACAATGATTTGTTCAAACCTTTGTGCATCTTCCTTAAGTAACCTTTTTGCCTTCATGACTTTCTTCAACTCTTTCAAGGTGCTTATAAGTTTTGCTTCAAGATCTACTTCACCTTCAACTTCAAATTCTTCATCACCATTAGGATCCTCATTTGAGTTTATTGCCATAAAGAGTACCTTATATGGTTAGCCATCATCATCAGAGTCACTGCCACTGCCATTGTCGGAGTCACCACTGGATGAGTTGTTGTCCCTTTTTGTATAGACTTTTTTTTTTGCAAACTTCCCCATGTTCTTATTCTTGTAATTATTGTACTTCTTGTAGGGTTTGAAACTGCCATCTTCATCACTATCTGAGTTCTTTGCATACGGAAATTTAGAAGCAAAATGACATGTCTTTCCACATGAAAAGCATTTAAGAGGTAACTTACCTTTGTATTTCCTAGTGCCTCTCTTCAATTTTCAAACAAAGTTAGTTATTTCTTCATAATCAGATTCATCACTTGTTGGCTTGTCCTTTGTTGATTTGTTCTTCCCAGCTTGTTTGGAGGAGACCTTGAATGTTGCTTCCTTTCTTGACGTGTCTTCATCTTCAATTCTCATTTCATAAGCCACAACAGTCCCATGAAGTTGATCTACTGTCATAGTCTTCAGATCTGTTCTTTCTTATAGTGCAAAGATCTTGGGGTTGAACCTTTTGGGAAGACTTCTTAGAACTTTTCGAACAACTATAGCCTCCTCAACTTCTTCTCCCAAACCTCTGATAGTATTCACAAGTTGATCAACTCGAAGAATATAGGCTGTTATGTCTTCGTCTTCATTCACCCTTAGCTATTCAAATTGTCCTATGTATGTTTGAAGTTTGGCTTCCTTGACTTTGCTATCTCCTCGATATGTCGTTTGGAGTTTGTCCCACATTTCCTTTGCAAAGGGGCAGTGCATCACTTTGTTGAAGACAGATTCATTTAGAGCACCTAGAAGGTGATTTCTAGCCTTTGAGTTGTTGTATTGAGCCAACTCAGTTGCATCTGTTGGTACGGTCTGTGATACCTTGTACCCATTCTCGATACTTTGCCATATTTCTATTCCTTCAGCTTCTATGAAGGTTCTCATCCTTATGCTCCAGAATGCATAGTTGCTCCCATCAAACAAGGGTGTTCCAGTTTTGCTTTGTTTAGAAAACTTGCCCATGATTTCCTTCCAGCGGTTAGTCTGTTCTGAAGGAACTTGCTCTAATACCTATTGTTGAAATACTAAGAGGGGGGTGAATCAGTATTTGCACAATATAAAAAATTTAATCAAAAGCAATTTATTGATCACCAATCACATCAAATCAACAATGTGTATGAAAATAACAAGTTGCACAGTACACAATAATATTTTACGTGGAAACCCAAGCATTGGGAGTAAAACCACAAAAGCCTTTTTAAAATAGTTTTCCAGAAATAACTGGAGGGAGGCAACAACCCCCTTATTACAAAGACTTCAATTTTCCAGCTACAACCTGAAGGAAGCTACAACTCCCTAGTTTTTTTACTACAACCAGAAGGAGGTTACAACCTCCTTTCCTTGCCCCGTCCTGCCACCCAAATAAGAAAAAGATTGTCGAACCTGTGAACCTGTCAAACCAAACTTTGAATCTGTTGTTGATAGCCTCTACACTGTGATCACTACCAAATCATCCATTTATACCAACAAGTCATTTCACTGCCATACACTGCTCATGTACATCATTGTACACCTCATCATACACAATTATTGAACAAGTAATTCTGCTATGCTCTCACTAAACATAAGGCATGCATCATCATGCATCATCATCATAGGTATGTATCATCGTCATAGGGTATGCATCCTCATCATCAAATATACATCATCATCATCTCAGTGTGCATCATCAAAATCAAGAATACATCATAGTGCATGGGAGAGAATCATCACTCTATGGTATGCATGTACATCATATTGTATAGGAGTGCATCAACATCATAGAGTGTACATGCATTATCATCATAAGTGCATCATATCATAGAATAAAGGTACGCAACATCATCATCATAGCCTCCATAATGACTCCAAATATATATACCAATATAGAGGCTCACATACTAAGATCAAAGATGAACTCTATCCATGAGAGACATGTTCCATCACAAGAGAAACCCAAAAGCATGAACCATACCTTTTCGAAGATCACAAGATGAAGAAACGGTAGAAAAACCAAAATAAGCTCTAGAGCCAAGAATTTTGTAATTCTGATTCCGTATGAGAAAGTTATGCCAATTTTAGTGAAGATGCCCAGAAACTTCTCCGCCACAAAGTTTCACACTTTTCTCCAAGAGTTGCGAAAATACTGAGAGAATTGATGATGAACAAATGAAATGTTTGATATTCTATTTAAATAGGTTGTGGAGGAAAGTTCACGTCAAACTGGGCCGACATGCAATTCAAAATTACAACAAATTAAATTCTCTTTTGTTTGGTCAGTTGACCCAAAAAGGTGGGGTACACCAGCTTCAAAAGTTCATCTCTTCAACCATAAGGAGTTAGAAGATGCTCCACATATCAACGGAAATGGATTGGCGAGGACTATCTCCCTATTATGGGTTTGTTTGCAAATTCTTGGTCTAATACCCTTACATTCTTCAATTTGTACAGGACATCAAGACTCCACACATAAAGGTGCCAAAGACCATGTTACCTTATGCATAAGTTCCAAGGTCAAAGGCCTTAATGGACATCATCAAAGGCATGAGGGATTCAATGGTCTTCACATACACATAATTAACATCAACAAGGAGGAGGTCTCCACCATGTTAGCACCTGTGCTAAATTTTGAAAATTTTTACAAATACACCCACACTAATTCCTCTGCAAAAGGATAAGCCAGTGAAAATGATAGGTAAGCTCGAAAATTTCCCATGTCATATAACCTGAGTAAGTGTTGAGCAGGTTTATGAAAGATTCGTTCCTGGTCGAAAGTGAAGAAAACAGTAAAAAATCCTTATGTGCGACATTGGAAATGAGCCTAGTATAAAAAATCCAATCAAGGATAAGTCTTGGAGAGAATGGACAGTGGACATCTGAGCCACAAAGTGATCTGACACTCCGGAAGAATCCCGCAGAAGAAATGTCAAAGACAAGAGGAGATCTACATCCGGTCCGAGATCCGGCGGTCAAGGATGACTCTAGGATAAATCAACAGTCCAGCAAAAGGGTGGAAGCGGAAAAGGCAAAGACTCGGTTGTGAAAGCTGGTAAACCCGATTTTCGTTTCCCACAGTCCCAGATCAACGGTCAGGGATTGCGCGGGGAAAAAACAACGACTCGGAAAGAAATAGGGCAGAAGCAGAAATCCAGAAATTTAGTTATGGAACGTTGGAATTCCACTTTCTGCTTTCCGCCAACCCATAGGATCGACGGTTCAGAAAGGTTTCGCACATATCAACAACCCGGAAGGGAGCGTAAAGGCAGAATCGGAAAGCAGAAATACAAAAATTTGGTTATGAAAAGTTAGAATTCTGCTTTCCGCCAGCTCGTAAGATTGACAGTTCAAAGAGCTTCCGCACAAATCAACGGCCCAAAAGGGAGCAGAAAGGTGGAACCGAAAAAATCAAAATTGAGCATTGTGAAAGCAGTAATCCCGCCTTTTGCGACCTACAACCCACAGCTTGATCTCAGAACAACAACTGGGAAAGTTTCTGTCTAAGATCGACGGTACGAAAAAGGGCAACATGCGTGCGGGGTAAGTAGATTTCCCAATCAGCAAAGTCCGGTAGGCCCAGCAAGCTTTGATGGTGGAGATCGAGGTTGATTTTAGATCCACGGTCCAAAATGATTTCGCTGGGGGAAGATGCAAGGTCAAAAGAGATGTTATTATTGGCGGAAAAGGGTTAACTTGTGGATAGAATTGGTCGTTGAATGGATTGAGGTAGATAGATCAACGGTGCACAGAGATTTTGCTGAGCAGACATGCAAGGAGAAATGAACTTTCCGGATTTACGAAATCTTGTACACCCTGCAGGTTTCGACAGCTGAGATTTGATGATGTTGAAGATCAACGGCTGGAGTGGATTTTGCTGATAGAACATGCATGCGAGAAGTCATTCCTCAGATTAGCAGAATTCAGTAGAGGGCGTGAGATTCAATGGCTACGATCAGAGCCTGATGAAGATCTACGACCGAAGATTATTTCGCTAATGCAACTAGCACGGGAAATTAATTTCTCAACCCAACGGAATTGGGTAGACCCTGCATTTTTCAACGGTCCAGATCAACAACCGATAAAGATCCACGGCCGAAGATTATTCCGCTGATGCAACTAGCACGGGAAAATAAATCTCTCAACCCAACAGAATTGGGTAGACCCCGCAGCTTTCAACGGCCCAGATCAACGACCGATAAAGATCCATAGCAGAGGTGGATTCCGTTGCCATAACTAGCATGGACAAACAAAATATTTAGATCTGTGAAATTTGGTAGACCCCGCAGCTTTCAACCGCTTAGATCAACGTATGGGAAAAATTCCGCTAGTTCAAAGTGTTGTTGGTTTAATTTTCCAAAACTCAACGGAATTTTACAAAGTGTGCAAGTCAATACACGCATAGGTGCATCCGAGTGCTTGCCAGACAGATCAACAGTCCAAAACAATTTCCCTGGTTGAAGATGCAGAGAGGAATGAAATTGTTGCAGGACACTTGAAGATCCTCTGAACAGTCGTTTTCATCAAGCAGGCCTAAGTCCCAAGTGTCAAATTTTCCTTTTTGATTCACCATGCGCATCCCAGCGTGCTTTCCTGATTTGCTTTGTGATCATAGCGAATCTACCAGATCATAATTTGTTAGGATTTTATGTGTGCGGGTTTGATTCCCGTATCATAATTGATTTTGGCTCTGTTTCGAGGTTGGTCTCAGTAGCTTAGTACTCTATAAATATAGCCTCAAGAGAGGAACAAAGGGTTCGACATTCATTTTTTGAAGCCTCTGTGCTTGGTTTTGTAGCTTTGCAACTTTCTTGGAAGTATTAGTGCAAATTATTTCATGAGTGTCTGAGACTCATCAAGGTGTTCAATGTTCAGTCTGTGTTCCCATGTATGCTTCATTTCCATGCTTGTGTAGTTTCTACTAATGCGTTTCTAGTTGTATGCAAGGAATTTGTTCTTTGTTTAGCGCTCCCTGCATCAGATAACGTGTTTGTTATGTGTTCATGGTAAATGTCTTGGAATTCACCCTCTGTTAGATGCTCCATTTCAGTTATCAACCTTCACTGTTTCTTCTGCTAAAGATGTTTCAGGAGATTCATCCACAGATAGGTACTTCCTGTCTCATTGGGCTTCTTCTCATTTCCCCCTGCCATTTCTCAAAGATATTTTGCTGAATACTAACACCTATTTTGCCTCAAACTACGAAGGTTATCACTGGTCATTATTTGTTGTAAGTCCTTGAATGTTTCAGGCTTTGACTCCATTGCCCAATGGTATTTAATATCTGTCTGTCTTACACTCTTTAAAATCCAAACAACTCTTCCCCTCAGAAATCTAGCCTTCTGAATGATTATTTAAAGCCAGATGTATACCTGAATGACCCTGTGACAAAGAGAGAGCCCTCTTTGATTGTATAGGCTAGAATATAGTCTAAAGATTGGTTTGAAATAGTTACCTCGATGATTCTCCTACCACAACCATAGGAAAATTATTGGGCGATAACATCTTGGCACCGTTGCCGAGGAATAATCACTATTATCTCCTTGGGGAAATGACATTGTGTAGTTCTACGACCTGGTTGAGCAGCCGGTCATAGACACATATTGGTTGTATATGCTCTGGCGACAACACTCAAAGTTTTTGGAAGGTGACTCCACTGGGAAATACTAACTACCATACTGGGGAAAGAGGGTTCAAACCTTCCCTGGCTATGAACGACAAAGCTTTAGATTTGACTATTGATGGTGAAAAACGGTCCAACATCAAGAAGGTTGTGTCTCTTTCACCTGGGGACTCTATCTTCAAAGAATCCAGTCTTTAGAATGTTCTATGGCAGCTCCAATGTCAAAGGGGTTGCAAAGTTTGAGGAGCTGATTTAGTTTCTTCATCATCAAGATGAGTTCTATAGCTGCAAGTTATGCTGCTATGAATTGTGCTCACATTCTTGGTTTTCCAAATCGAACACCTAATATAGATTGGCAAGCATATCTTCCAAGATTCAAAGATCAAAAGGGTGATGATGCTACCCTTCATTTGTTTAGATTTCATAAGCATATACATAAGCTAGGAGTTGAATTGCTTGAGGATTCTTTAATGAAAATGTTCATGGTTAATTTAGAAGGAAATGCAAGGTCATGGTATGAGGGATTGCCAGTAGAGAGTTTATATTCCCTTAGAGACTTTCATACAGTATTTCATGAACATTTTAAAGATCAATATCCTTCTTTGCTGCTAATTCAAGATTGTTGCACGCATGATAAAGGGTTCACTGAAAATTTGAAAGACATATACGGTGATGATCAGTATATGGATGAAGAGCTTTTAGAAATTTTACATAAATACTCATTTCAAAAAGAAAGACAAACCAATTTCCATGATAATCAAGAAAATTCTCAGCAATTGGTAATGTCTTCCTTGACTGAAATTGACATAAGCCAAAGCTCTGATTCAGCCAGTTACCTCTCTTTCCCTAAAACTGATGATAGTTTGCAGTATTCTTGTCAATCTCTGTGTGGCCAAGAAGGAAGTTGGGAATGTCAATCCGATTGTCCCTCACATCATTCAGCTTCTGAAATTTTGTCACAAGAGGAGGTTGCCCCTGTTCAATAAAAAATCACCCTTTTGCAGCAGCAATTTCTTCAAAGACATAATATGTTTTATGAAGAATGCAATCAACTTGTTACGAACTCTGTTAGTGGTGGTTTTAAACAAAATCTTAGTTCACTTGTATACGATGAGCAGGAAGATGATGTATAGGAAGAGGGTCATACTAATTTGCTTTATGAAGAATGTAATTGGGTAGACCCCACAGCTTTCAACGGCCCAAATCAACAACCGATAAAGATCCACACCGGAGGTGGATTCTGCTGCCAGAACTAGCACGGATAAACAAAATTTTCAGATCTACGGAATTTGGTAGACCCCCCAGCTTTCAACGACCCAGATCAACGGATGGGAAAAATTCCTCTAGTTCAAAGTGTTGTTGGTTTAATTTTCCAGAACTCAGCAAAATTTTACAGAGTGTGCAAGTCAAAACACGTGTAGGTGCATCCGAGTGTCTGCCAAACATATCAGCGGTCCAAAACAATTTTGATGGTTGAAGATGCAGGGATGAATGAAACTGTTGCAACCCGCTCGAAGATTCTCTGAACAGACGTTTTCATTAAGCAGGCCTGAGTCCCAGGTGTCAAATTTTCCTTTTTGATTCACCACGCACATCCCAACGTGCTTTCCTGATTTGTTTTGTGATCATGGCGAATCTGCCAGATCATAATTTGTTAAGACTTTATGTGTGCAGGTTTGATTCCCGTATCAGAACTGATTTTGGCTCTGTTTCGAGGTTGATCTCGGGAGCTTAGTACTCTATAAATATAGCCTCAATAGAGGAACAAAACGTTTGACATTCATTTTTGAAGCCTCTGTGCTTGGTTTTGTAGCTTTGCAACTTTCTTGGGAGTATTAATGCAAAGTATTTCATGAGTGTCTGAGATTCATCAAGGTGTTCAATGTTCAGTCTATGTTCCCCTGTATGCTTCATTTCCATGCTTGTGTAGTTTCTGCTAATGCGTTTCTAGTTGTATGCAAGGAATTCGTTCTCTATTTAGCGCTCCCTGCATCAGATAACGTGTTTGTTGTGCGTTCATGGTAAATGTCTTGGAATTCATCCTCTGTTAGATGCTCCATTTCAGTTATCAGCCTTCACTGTTTCTTGTGCTAAAGGTGTTTCAAGAGATTCATCCACAGATAGGTGCCTCATGTCTCATTGAGCTTCTTCTCATTCCCCCCTGCCATCTCTCAAAGATATTTTGCTGAATGCTAACACCTATTTTGCATCAGACTACGAAGGTTACCAGTGGTCATTATTTGTTGTAAGCCCTTGAATGTTTCAGGTTTTGACTCCATTTCCCAATGGTATTTAATATATGTATGTCTTACAATCTTTAAAATCCAAACAACCCTTCCGCTCAAAAATCTAGCCTTTTGAATGCTTGTTTAAAGCCAAATGTATATGTGAATGACCCTGTGACAAAGAGAAAGCCCTCTTTGACTGTATAGGCTAGAATACAGTCTAAAGATTGGTTTGAAATGGTTACCCCAATGATTCTCCTACCACAACCATAGGAAAATTATTGGGTGATAACACACCATATACTCATCATATCAAGGGTATCAAGGACCCCAACACCACTAAGGTGTGGGGGTGCCTAGACTTCTCCTAGGGTACCATGACCTCATTAAAAACACAAATGACCACGTAATGGGTCATTTGGACTCTTTGAATTTCTACACTTCTTTAACCCACCAAGGACTCTTTCTAGCTTACTAGGGCATAGGTTGTGGTTATGGGGAACCATAAAACAACTTAGGGTTACTCAAACACACTACAGGGTGTTTAGGGCTTTTACCATTGTCCAAAGGGCTCCAAGGGCTTCAGACTTGGGCTTGGACAAGGTCAAAAGGTCTCCTTTGACATTGACTGAATTCTAACCCTCAAGGGCTCCTCAAGGGGCACCAAGACACATCGGCGCAGACTTGTTGGCATCAACAATCTCCTCGACACACACTTGTTGGCATCAATGACAATTTATTCAACAAGATCAGTGGAGTAGGGATATGGGTTGGTATCGACCAAGGTTACTTTCGGTTCTAAATCAATAATATGTTCCATATTTTGTTTAGGGCCTTAGTTGGTAATACTTGTGGGAAAGGGTCATCCCACCTGAATTTCTTCACATGCACACTGAACTTTCGAGGAAGAGGGTTACCATACACCGTGAGTTGTGATAAACACAACCCAACTTGATCAGCTCTGCTATCACTAGAGTCTTACTTTTGTAGGAACCTGAGAACCCTTAAACAAAATAATAGTGAGGTCCTTTTTAAGAGAACATTGATCACATGAGTGCACACCAGTCCTAAAAAAACAGTGCCCTAAAATGTCAACGCTGCACTTTGTAACTTCTTGTTACAAGTTTCAATACTAACAAGTAACGTATGATAAATGATAAATTTAGGTGAACTTACAAGATAAATCAGTAAAGAAACCACTAATGCAACTAAACATAATAGATCTCTAAAAAGGTTAACCATGTTAAAATAGAAATTGCAATGTATAGTAGAGTTCCACAAGACAACAAATAAGCCTTCAACAACTTCTCTCTTGAGTCTCGGGCTATACCACTGAAAGGTCCTCTCACAAAACGGTCACGACTCACAACATATTGGCATACAAGATTGAATCCTTCAAAAATAGATTGATCTTTCATACATCAAAAAGTTCCATATACCTTAAACATCTACTCATTTCTAGGGTATTCAACATGGATAACAAGAAGGATCATTCATAATATATATGTAGGTGCATTAATATGATCATTTTTACCAGGTCGCCATCATCCTCTGTAACCAATCATTAATTCCTGGGTTTTGAGCTCAAGGACACTTTCGTTGGCTCCCAAAAATCCAATGATCAACTTTTACTCAGAGTCTCAGACAACAAAAGTTGAAGTTAATGAGATAATTTCTCCAATGGTTTGTTCCATGTCAGCATAATGTTCTTAACTCCGAATGTTATGCCATTTCATCATATGCATTATAGTGTGCTTAATTTTTGCCAATGTTTGGAAGCTATGGGCTTGATTGACTTGTGCATGTGTCACACACTCCATGGAATCCTAACTACACATTTATAGATGCTTTCTCTCTCCTTCGCACTTTTAAATTTTGTATTAATATTTTCAATACTCAATGAAAATTCATTTTCATTCATACCAAACATCGCTCTAAATATATCAATCTTTTCTTGTCCCAAAGCTTTTGTAAATATCTCTGCTAATTATTTAGACATCTTGTAATACTTCCATTGAATCTAGCATTCTTCTTGATTTTCTCTCAAATAATGAACATGCACTTCAATATGCCTGTTGCGACAATGAAGCACTGCATTCTTCCTCAAGTGCATAGCACCTTGGATACTGTAGAATGGAGTTGTAGGCTCTTCCTACATCACACCAATATCAACCAACAAAACTTTTAGCCAAACTTCATCACATGTTGCATTTAGTGTGCCTTTGTATTTGGCCTCATATGAGAATAAAGAAATAGACTAATAGTGCATTGCTTCTTGCTGTGCCAACATTAGAGGAAATTTCAACTCAAAATGGGCCTTTTAACTTTTATTCAAATTCCATGTCATCATGTGTTAGCCAATGAAATTGCTTTAAATTTGAAATACTGTATAGGTCTTAAACACTTTTTTAATATAAATTTGGGTATAGGTATCATAAAAAAAACTACTTTTTTTGTTTGTATTTTTGACATATCTCCCGTGTTTTTACTCAAATTTCGATCGGTAGAGCTCGTTGGATGCGGAATTAAATTCTGCATCCAACGAGTACCCACTCGGCATACTTTTGACGGACCCCGCTACCCCAAAAACAAGAAATACCTGAAAA